>PVIR01010336.1:0-50365 GCA_004026965.1 Petromus typicus | reverse complement strand
TAAAATAAAAATACACTTAGATTAATGAGATCCTGAGAGCGTTTCATATGAATTCTACATGTGACTGAATGCTTGCTTTGTGTTGAAATTTTAAGAGCATCTGCAAGTCTGCTTCTTGAATTATGCCCTGAAACGTTAGAGATCTTTGTCAGAAGGGAGATTTGTTATTGGTTTTATATTTTTAAAATTATTAATCATGTTTTTAAGGTTATACATGCAATATTTAATTGTTACTGATAAATTTATTTTATTTTCTCAGAGACCGTCTTGGTGGCCCTTCGAACTATCTCCTGGTGCATTGACTTTTGCTATTGTATGGCCTTTTATTGCGCAGTGGTTGATGCATTTGTATTATCAAAGAAGGAGAAGGTAATAGCATTTGAAATGGTACTTATCGTCTTATAACCCATGCAGACAGCACTTTCACAGGATGTCAGAGCATTAGTCCATTGTCTAGCTATGTTGTCGTACTGAACATCCTGTACTGGTTGATCCTGAGACAGACTACTTTGAAAATGATATCTAAGTCCCAAACAAATTTCACTTGTTGGCATCTGATGGAGTTGTGCATCTTTGTTTTTTTTGTATTGGATCCAAAAACACTTTGTCTTTAGGTATACATCTGTGATTTATAAAAGAACATGATCATGTGTTTAATTTTATTGGCTTATAAATGACTGTAGGTGAATCATCATTAATACTCACTGTTAAGAGTTTATGTTCATAAATTACATAATTAAGTTTTCTTGTACACTTTCTCGGGCTGCATCTGTCATGTTGAAAGAAATTAGTAGAAGTTTGGAAGCCTGTTACTTCCTTAGTTCTATTAATCTGTCTTAATCTATTTGTGTATGTATCATCTTATTTAAGATACAGACTGTAATATAAATCTTTTCCTTTGTTTTCATATATTTTAAATTTCTCCTGTGAACAAAAACAAAGCAGTGTGTTAAATCCTGAAAGCAGCTTTGTTAAATCTAAAATGAAGCTCCCTTTCTCTCGTCTCTCCCTCCCTCCGTCTGTTTCCCCCTCTGTACTGCGGATGGGATTCAGTGCCTTGGCACCAGACTACATCCCCAGCGCCTATTTAGTGTATACGTGTGTGTGTGTGTGTGTGTGTGTGTGTGTACGTACGTGTGTAGTTCTGCTTTCCGAGAGACGGCCTAGCTGAGTCCTGAGAGTGCTGGGATCGCAGGTGTGTGCCATACTGCCTTGCTCTTTTAAACTGTCATTTGAAGGGAGTAGTGTCCCCAGTCCTTTTTTTCTGGACATGCTCAGATTCATGAGCTTATTATAATGGGACTTCTCTGGGGACACTGGGCCTTCAGTCCAGTGATAATAGATAAAGCTGGTTAGGAGTAGAATGTTCTTTTTCATACAAAAATCAGGCAGGAATCCTGAGGAAGGGAAAGACTCAGCGTAAAGGCAGCAGAGAGGTTTCCGGGTGAGGAGAATGGCAGAGTGGATTCCTGTTCCCCTTTCTGTTGCTTTCTGTCCCCTTTCTTCTCAGTTTGCAACTTAATACGCAAACACTCCCAAAGATGCCAAAGCTGGAAAAGACATGCTGAAGTTCTGAAGACAGTGACATAATTAATTACGATAAAAGACTGTATTAAAATCTGCGAAGAACCTTGAACACCAAACCACCTCAAGTGGGTTTTCACAAGTTTTGCCCAGCGCTCGTGATCTGCGGGAACCTCACCCAGGAAGTTGGTCTAAAATGGTCTTTGGCAAACATGTTAGTGCCCAGCGGGCCCTCCTACCTCATCCAAGTTTTCCTGCTGCAGGAGTCTCTTCCTGTTGGGTGAAAATTGATCTGATTATTTTCAGTGTCATTCATGCTAAGCATGCGTATAGATATAAGAGGATTTCTGCAGTTTGTAAAGAATGATGAGGTTACTTCAAGTATCACTCCTGCCAAGGGGTTTTACATAAGAATATAGGACCCAGAAGAATGAATCTGTCATGAGAGTTTCAGGCATTTTGGCATCTGGAGTGCTGGGGAGAGTTTGGAGATTTTATAGCAGTGGAACCTTCACAGAATTCAGATCATACGTGATTATTGTGTTTTATGCTCAAAAGCCTGCCCTTTTCAGGCAGCTCATTCACTCTGCACTCCTTAAACCATCACGTTGTCTCTCCAGCTTTTTGGGTTATACATCTTACTTTCTTGTCCTCAAACTGAGCTCTTTTGAGGACTGGGAGCCTACCTGCCTCTTAATCTTTGAATCCCTGGTGCCTGGCACAGTGTCCAGAAAATAAAAGCTATCTAACATGTCAATTAAATGAATAATCTGAATTGAATAAGCTTTTTTATTTTTTGGCTTTTTGAGACAACATCTTGTTTTATAGTTCAGGCTGGCCCTGAACTCACTGTGTAGCCCAGGCGAGCCTGGAACTCACAGCAATCCTCCTGCCTCTGCTTCCCATGTGCTGGGATTACAGGTGTGAGCTACCATGCCTTGCATTGTGGTATGTGGTACTAGGGATCGATCTTGGGACCTTGTGCTTGCCTGGCAGACAGCTGGAACCAGCGAGCTAAATCCCCAGCCCGTGCTTTTTTATTTTGCAACTTTTACATACATTTGATAAAATTTTCCATTAATTGTATAGTAGCCCATAGGAAAAAGGTGAAAATTTAGAAGTTAAGAGAAGAGGAATGTAGATTTAAAGTGTGTACTAAAAGTTGAAGCTAGGTGTGGCAGTGCACATCTGTATCTCAGCACTTGGGGGCGGGGATGGGGTCACGAGTCTGCAAGTCTGAGCCGAGTCCAGGGGACTTAGATTCTGTCTCAAAATAAAGAATGAAAAGGGGTGGGGATATAGTTCAGAAGAGAGGCTCTGGGTTCAATCTGTAGTACTACAAAATGACAAAAACAAACAAACAAAACAACCACTGCTCAAATCATTGGTAAGCTATAACTCTGGGTTCAGTCCTCAATACCAAAATAAATACATACTGCTTCATAATTTCAGTACCTGCAGTTAGGTCTTTCCTATTGTCAGATAAAATAATTTCATAAGGACAAATTTAAATAGTATTGTTACCACACAGAATCCTTTGGGATGGATGTGTTTCATATTCAGGTTGTGTATATGCTCACACAAAACTGAGGTTTACTTTTTTTTTTTTTTTTCTTAATAAAGAAAACTGAACTGAAGAAAGTGACATTTTGCTCAAGAAGACTGCTGGGCCTGGATGACCTCTGAAGGAGATGGATTGTGGAGTTCATGAGAAAATCTTAATTACATTTCTTTTCTGTTATCCAGTAGTTTGGTTTGTGTACATATATACATATATATTTTTTGCACTACACAAATGATAACATTTTAAGGACTAATATTGCTGATACTTGAATAATCAGTCTCTACTAGATTTAAGTAACATACACAGATTTACCCTACCCTTGAACTTGAAGGACATTAAATTAGTTATTGTTTGGTAACACGTTTACCTGAGTATCTCCTGTAGAGAATTATAAGCTGATTTTCCAAGGTGCAGTTGTGATGAGAGCAGATTGTAAGGGGGTGTCTTTTACTTTGTACATGGAATGCAACAGAATGCAAACCAAGAGTGATACTCAATGAGGTTATGTCGGTTTTATGCTAGTCCCTGACTTGCTTTGTCAAGCAGTAGAATCCTGCTGGGAGAGTCTGTTCTGCATTTGCAGTGGGCTGTGTGTAAGTTTCTTGGGCTTTCACAGATGAGGTCAGACCTTGTTCAGAATGACAGCCCTTTGTACTGGCCTTTGTCTTTAAAGTGATTCACAGAATAGAAATAACCTGCTGATGGCAACAATAAAAAATGGGCTTGCTAGGCTGTGGGTGACTAAATTTTAATTCAGTCATACAAGTTTATTCCTTTGTAGTAATGCTGCTTTAACTGAGGATATCTATTGTCTGCTTCATAGGGTGCTTTGAAATACAAATGAAAACTTATTTATACTGTTTTTACAAAGGTTAAAAAAAAGGAAACATGAGAATTACTTTTCTGGAACTGTTTAACTATACAGACTGGACTCCTCACCTCTTCGTGCCTCACTTCCTCCTTTGGGGTGTAACATTCAGCTGTATCCACTTACAGGGGTGTTAGAGGATTCACAAGCTAACGGGCCACATGCTTCCCTGTGAGTAACGCCTGCCCAGCTAACGGAAATTTAAGTCCCTATGTCGCACCTCACCTCGACCAAAGGGAAGACTGTTATTCAGATCCTTGAAGACTACGCTTAGGAGTCATTCTTCTGTGTCCCTCCCGAAGCTCCTTGTTCATGTAGGTATGCCTTGTGCTTTAGTGGTTTCTTTAGTTAGAAGCCTTGTAGCAAATGATTTTTAAGCATTCTGCGTATTATGGCATTGGGTTTAGCTTCATGTGTTCAGAGTGTGCTAAGTAAGAGGACCATCACTAGCCCAAGTCCAGTAGAAAGAGAAGTACTTTGGTGAAGGAAAGTGTGAGAATAGTTTGCTTTTCCTAAACTCTTCTTTCATGAAACTTGTTTTATTATTCTCATCTTGATTAAAATGTGTTTGTCTGAAAGGATCTACTGATACTCGTTTTTTTTTTAAACTGTCCTCTACTTATTTAGGAAAAATTAAGCAAGTAACTAAATTATATGTAAAAATGAAGTTTAGACCTATGGATAGGGATTTAGAAAACTAGATATCAATTTGGTATCAGTGGTGGATCTTCTGTTAATATATAAATAAAATGCTAATTAAGGATGTAAAGAGTTGTGATTAATTATAGGCAGTCGGCAGTAGCTATCTCATAGGGTTAACTATTTTTATCTTATTCCAAAGTCTTATTTTATAGTTTGAAAAGCACTTTGCACACAATTCTTGTAAATAAAAGTAAAGATGTAATTATAGGGGTTAGTGTTCTGCTTTAACAAAGACCTCATTTTGAATTGACAGCTATGATATTTTTTTAATGATCGAATTCTTTTGTTTCTTTATTGTAAAACTAAGTTAACAATAAAAGACTACTGAGAAATGGTGCAGGCTTTATTTCTTGTCACTGTTAGTGTACTGATTATGTATGAAAAACAAAATGAGATTATTGGGAATTGAGAGAAACTGACCCTGACTCTTAAGTAAAGTCATACTGACAGGTAGGATTTGGTAAAATTCAGAAACAGATGAAATTTCAATGTTAGTTACCAGTTGAGAGTATCAGTTATCCAGTCAAAATGCTAGTTTTAGTTGTTACTCCAAAGTTTTTCACACCACCACGCAATTCCTTCCATGTCACCCTGGGGGAACTCAGTGAACTTTCTGTGTATAAAAGTGATGTCATGCTTGAGTCATGTGACAGATCACTTCTGCTGTGTATAATACATCCAAGTATGGTGGCTTGCCCAACAAGGGTCTTCTTCATGTGCAAGAAGTCTGGTAGTGCTTGACAGTCTAGGAGGAAGGTCACTCAGCGCCTCACTCTCAATGTGCAGAAGATTTGCGTGCCCTGGAGAGCTGTCTCCCAGCTTATCATGAAATTATGGTTAGCTCAGTATTCACATTTCACAGTGCTAGAACTGTGTGAATGCTACTGCCAGCTAGGTGAGGTATTGAACTATGATTAGATCTTCCTTTTTTAAAAATGTTTTTACTGTTGCTACAATTGTCTTATTTTTCATTTGCTCAGTTTTCTTTATCAGTTCTAACTTGTTTAAAAACTCATCAAGGAGGCTGAGGCAGAAGGATCGCTGCAAGTTCAAGGCCAGCCTGCGCTACATAGTGAGACCCTGTTTCCAAACAAAAAACAATCAACCCCCAAAGCCATCAAACCTACTGGGCATGGTGGTGGATGCATATAATCCCAGCACTTGGGAGGCTGAGAAAGGAGGACTACTACTGGGAGTTTGAGGCTGGTCTGAAGTGCGTGGTCTTAAAAACAAAAAACAAAAACACCACAACAAACACAAACCCTATTAAACCGTCAGATGGTGTCCGCTTCATCTTTCTGAAGAGGCCTCTGACGTGCTCCGACGTGCTCTGGCCTTGTTCTCTGTCCCTGGTGTACAGCTCGTCTCCTAGTTCACAGCTCGCCATCGTCCCTGCGGTTCTTCAGGTGGCTCTATTCTGATGGACAAGCTTCCCAGTCTGAGCCAGAGGCGGCACACACACACAGGCGGCACACTGCAAGCCTGTGGCACGTGTATTGTTGGTTTTTCTTTTAAGATGATGTTGGTATTTCGTGGTGAACAAGTGGGTTCTGGGTTGCAGCTCGGCCACTCATCTCTAAAGCAGTCACCATCCCTGATGTAGGAAGGGCGTGGGGAAGTAAAATCAGGGACTTGTCCGTGTTCGCACGTCAGTTCCTCCCAGAGGTTGGAAGATACTGCTGCTTCTCCCCCTCAGGTGCTCCCTGAGCAGCTGTGCAGCACAGCCAGGCCTCTGCCTCCCTCGCCCCCAGCTGCTGGGATGACAAGTTTCTCACTTGCTGTCGCCCTTTTATTTCCAGTTGTAACTGTTGAGAAGTTTGAAGACATGTACGATGCTTTAAAAAAATTTCTTTTTCTTCCTGTATGGACCCTTAAAGGATGCCTCTCTGTATTCTAGTGTCTGAGATAATGCTGTAGCAGTAATGTTATGTAACAAGTGACCATAAAGCTCATTTGTGGCTGGGGATTTAGCTCAGTGGTTCTTGCACCTGCCTTGCAAGTGCAAGGTCCTGAGTTCAATCCCTCGTAACCACATACCACCAGCCCTCAGGAGGCAATAAGTTCTAGAAGCTCCAGGCTCGCATCGGTGACATGGTGAGCTCAGGGCCAGCCTCAAATACAAAAGCAAGACCCTGTCTCAAAAAAAAAAAAAAAAAAAAAAAATTGTCTGTTTACATGCATTTTCCCCTTGCCCTTGAATTTTGGGTAAACGCCTGGTCAGCAAGGTTGGGTAGTTTAGTCTGGTGGCTGAGTTCAGTTCCCTGTTCTTCTCTTTGTTCTTGGACCAGCATGCATGTCTGCTGACCTTTTATTGGTCAATGTCATACGGGATGAGCCACCAGCAACGGGATGGTCGCTAGCTATTACATAATGGAATTGACTGGATTAGGAACCTGACCCGTCCATGTATCATGGTTCCTTTTCGTGCTGGGGATTTGCCTTTTCAATCTGCAGACATTTGTCTTTTAGGCTGTGCCCTTGACTTGTTTTATTAATCATCTTCATTCTGCCTGGAGGTTCTGTTATTTGGATATTGGATTTAACCATGTCCCTCAAATTTATCTAGTCTCTCCTACTTTATATCTAGGTCTTTTTTTTTTTTTAACTTTGTGGCAGATCTCTTCAACTTTCAATCCCGTTCAGCTTTTTTTTTTTTTGAGACAAGGTCTTGCTTTTGTAGTTCAGGCTAGCCCTGAACTCACTATGTAGCCCAGGCAAGCCTCAAACTCACAGCAATCCTCCCGCCTCTGCCTCCTGAGGGCTAGAATTACTGTCATGAGCCACCACGCCCAGCAAAATGGTATGTGTTTGGGGAGTGTGGGGGCACAGGAACCACCGAGCTAAATCCCCAGCCCCCATTTAGCTTTATTTCTTGTTGCCATAGTTTTTTAGAGCTTTTCCTTTTGAAATGTCTGATAATATCAATAAGCCTTTTGAAGCCTGTCATGCATTGACTTTCCCAGTGTTGGTCTCTTCTTCCCTCCTCCCCTTTTTCGTGCTGGAGATTGAACCCAGGGCCTCACACATGCCAAGCGAAGGCTCCAACACTCGGCAGCAGCCCTGGCCTGGTCTTTTGAGTTTTGTCAGGCATCCAGTAGCACTTGTTTCCTACTATTAGGAAACTGATTGGAGGCTGAGTGAGGCTTAGAAACTATGTGCTTCTCTAGTAGGGTTTCTGGGAAAGCCTTTTAAGGTTAGGAACATCACGCCACATCTCTGGATATTTTAAATGGTCTCTGGGGATGTTAAAGTTATCATGGAACATTTTACCAAATTCCACCCCAGAAAGTTAAGTTCTTGTTATCAACATTCTGGGAACTGACTTGGGTTGTTAGATCTAAGTAGTTGTCACTTCACCACAGTACAAGCTGACCCAGGAGTTCAATTTTTTTTTTTTAGGTTTTTTTTTTTTTTGAGACAGGGTCTCGCTTTGTGGTTCAGGCTGGCCCTGAGCTCAGCCTCAAACTCACATCACAGCAATCCTCCTGCCTCTGCCTCCCGAGTGCTGGGATGACAGGCGTGAGCCTCCACACCCGGCACTGTGGCATGTGGTACTGGTTGCTGCTGCGCGTGAGTCTCCACACCCAGTATGGTATGTGGTTACTGGGGATCGAACCTGGGTCCTTGCGCTTGCAAGACAGGCACCAGAACCACTGAGCTAAATCCCTGGCCCTCCAGGAGTTCAATTTTAACAGCACCGATTATAAGTGATATGACTTTCACTGTAACGCTATTTTATTCATATTTTAAATGGTCTCATATAGTGGACCCTGGCTTTGAGCTCATTGTGTAGTCCAGGCTGGCCTCAAACTTGCAGCAACTCTCCTGCCTCAGTCTCCTTGCTGGGAGCACAGGATGCGTCACCACCGCTGGCTTCACTGTCATGCTTTGAAGCCTGTATTATCTTTGTTAACCACATTGAGCAGGGTGGTGATGGAAAGTAAATGCACTAAAACCAGTGTGCATAAGGAGTAATAATATTTAGATTACTGTAGTAGCAGAAAATTTACTTATGTTTAATTTTGAACTTTGCCTTTTTAAAAGGGGTAAAGCATACTCAAAGTCTTAATAAATTTAAGATAAGGACTGTGAGCTGAATTTTAGTATATTCTAAGAGAGTGATGTTGATAGTAATCTATTTGCTAAATTATATTTACTAAGCAAAATTATTTCTAAGTCTGATGATCTTGCAGATGATTATGATCTAAAACATCACATTTTCTATTGAAACTGAAAAAGCTGTAAGATTACTTATAGTATATCACACTTAACCTTTCTAGTACTTTATTTTCACGCAGGGGCCATGCTAATCTTCTCTGTATCGTTCCAATTTTAGTATATGTGGTGCCGAAGCACTTTATTTTTGTAGCAGGGATTGAACTCAGGACTTTGAACTTGCCAGGCAGCACCCCTGAGCTGTATCTCTAGTCCTCCAGTACTATTTTAAACAGATTGATATTGAACACCAGAAGCAATCAAGGTATCAAAACTATCATTAGTAAAGGATGCTAAACTTTAGTCCTTTTGTTTAATCTTCATTCCCCAAGGAGTTACACTACCATCAAGCATTCCTTCCTGCTACATTTCTGAGGTTACAAATATTACCTTAAATGACTTGGAGACCAGTTTTTGCAGGTACCACGTGCAAGTAGATTAAAATGGAACTGTACATGTGTTATTTTAAAACGAAACTGAAGGCCGGACTGAAATCGACACAGAAACAGAACATCTTGCTTGTGGCTCACTGTATAGAGCAGTAGTGTCATTCTAGTTTTATTGATGCTTTACTTTTCATAAAGTGCAATTACCAAAATAAATATCAACAAAAAGTTATAAAAATTTATATACAGTTCAGAGATTTAAGATAAATTGCTGGTTATAGTCCTTATATCCTTTTAACTATGAAACCTGTTACATTAAAATCTCATTGACTCAGGTAAAATAATGACTTATCTCTTTAGATCAATTCAGAATAGAGATAATTATGAAGTGTATTCTATAACACAAAGTTACATAGTGGGTATATTTACACACTACAGACTAAATCCAGATATGGTCAGATGCTGGGCATTATTTCTGGCTTCGAAATAGGATGTGTCTGTTTCATTGTCTGGCTGGGGTACGAAAGGCATAGTCTGATGCTGCAGATTTTCCCAGTCCACATCACTGAAGAGAGGATGATGTTTCAGTTCTTAGGAAAAACACACAACAAAAGAGCACATTGTGACACCATGCCCTCAGTAATACGGCTTCCAGGAGCTACGAGAGACTGTCTGACAAGTATCCTGCCCTCACTGGCTATGCCTGGTCATAACCATTAGACCTCTGCCTAATGTCTGTCACCCCACTTGGCTTCCTATCTGTCACTCTGTGCATCCCCTGGGGTGCTTGTCTGTTGGAGGAATGAATCAGCGAGTGGCCCTTCCCGCTGCCCACTCTTAGCTTTTCCCCGACTCGGGAGAGCCCGGCTGCCCCACTGCTCATCTTCCATGGTTAGCGCTGCGGACCTCGTCCCGGCATCTTGTCACCTGTGTTTAGCCCTGTGTGTTGTCCTGGGTAACTTGGGCAGGCAGCTCACCCTTGATGCTTCTGCTGCCTGCCCTGTGCTCCCTCCTGCATCGTATGTCCACACATACACTGACCGTGCTTTACTTTATCACTTCCACATACGTACTGTGTCTTTACAGTGCTTTTATCTGTCATCTGTCTTCCATCCACCCCCATCATAGATCACCTACCAGTCTCGATGTTGGGGTTGAACCCAGGGGTGCTCTACCACTGACCTGTATTCCTTAGCCACTTCAATTTATTTTCTGTTTTTGAGGCTGTGTTTTGCTGAACTGCCGAGGCTGGCCTTCAGCTTGTGATCCACAGGGCCCTGACTGTGCCTGTCAGGTATTTGCCCAGATAATAATGCTTGCTTGCTTGATTTATACATTTATTTTGATCGGCCCTTGCTGTCCAGTTCAAAGTACATATGGCCTTAAACTCACTAGGTAGCTGGCCTGGAACTCATGGCAATCTCCTGTCTCAGCCTTCCAAGTACTGGGATTACAGGCCTGTGCTACCACGCCCAACAATAAGGCTTTTTTATTGCACCCTAGGTTTAATTCGCCATATAACAAGAAAAAAATAATAGAAAAACTTCATAGCATGATTTCTTATATTTGTTTTTGGTTAGTTTTATCAGGCTATGAAAAAAATCTAAGACGCTGACATTTTAAGACAGTTTCAGGTACCTTCTTGAGAGTAACAAAATTTAGTGTATGAATATGCACTGAATTTTAGTAGAAATAAAGGCAAATGTGTATGTGTATTCAGACAGCAGAAATATATGGAGTTATCTTTATATCAGTAGCAGATTATCTGTAGCATTGTACCAGAACTTGATACTGATATTACTAGTCAGCATCTAGAACAAATCGAGGACAAGAGTTTATTAACACAAAACCATACCTTTCATTCCAGCTCTCTTTGTATCATCAATGGTTAAAAGTATTTCTACTGCACTTTGAGCCTTATCAGATAACTTTTCTTCACCTTGAGGCCAAGGTATGTCTATAAACACAAATGCACAAATAAGTTAATCACTGTTCAACTATGCAGAAATACTGAATCTATTCCACTAGCAGGAAAAGAATCACCTCTTTTGAGAATATTCTGGAATACTTGCTGTGGTGTTTCATCATTGAAAGGGGGGATTCCCGTTAGAAACTCAAACAAGCAAACTCCGAGGGCCCACCAGTCTACTGCAGGACCTGGATGTAAAGAGGAAATAAGCTGTTTGAAAGCATTTTCTACAAACATCTCATCAGCTCAAACACTGGTATGTGGACAAAGCAAAATCAAGCCCTTCATTGCCTAAAGCTTTTGGCAGTCTTCATGAATCATAGAAATGCTAAATTTACTTCACACAATGTACACATTTCTATTCTAATTTATTTTCTAAGAAGTTTAGGTTAGCAGTTACATTAGCTACAAAGGAATGTTAAAACCATTCATTTCCAATTATTAGTAACTGCTGGTATTCTGGATAATTTCATGTGCCCTAAACCCTCAAACACAATGATGGAATGCATTTACACAAAGGATATTTTCTGAGAGCAGCTATTTCTCTACTTGAAATTATATTTAGATGATTATCCCTTATTCCACTTGTCTATACAAGGTGTGAGATGGAGTAGCAGCATTTGTGTGAACCGGAAGGTAGCAGGTAACCAGGGGTTGCCCTGGTTACAGACCACTGGAATGTGGCTTTCAGAAGAACATGGGCAAATTGACTGAATAAAAAATGTTCATTTAAACCGACTTGAGGTAATGAGGAGAAAGTTTTGGTGGACAGGTAAAGCTGATTTCTAAGTACCATCTTCAGTGGAAGCAACAGCTCTGTACATGCTTTCTGTCTGTTCTAAAGTGAGGTCTTACAGTGTTGCCCAGGCTGGCCGTAAACTCCGGGTCAGGCACCTTCCACCTCAGCCCCTGGAGTAGCTGGGCCCACAAGCACCTGCCTGCCTAACCCCCAGCGGCCGATCTCTCGACACCTTCTTTGAGGGGTTAGGTAATGAGTATCGAATCCAGGACTCTGCCCTCAGATACACCCCCAGGCTTCTAAGTTCTACATTTTTGGTGGGTGGGGGCACTGGGGATAGAGCTCGGGCCCTTCTGCTTCCCAGGCAGGCAAAGTGCCTGGTACCCAGCCTTTTAAATTGTGAGCTACGGCTGGTCTCCAGAGTGCTGGGATTACAGGCATACCCTACCACGCCCACCTTTTTAGCTATTATAACCTGGTTTATATTTTGGTTTAATTCCATATTTCCTAAGCAAAGGTTAATTTTAGCTCAGAAATACTTCAATATAAATTTAGATTAGGAATTCTAATGTAGAGCTAAATTTGCCTATAAATTTTCTTTTAAAAACAACTTCACAAAATTCATCCTGGTTATAAGCAGCTGCCAGCGTCCCATTTTAAAAGAAGTAGCAAAGCACGTGGAGTATGCCATTAGGAAAAAGTAATCACATGCGTTTAGGGTGCTTTTGGGCTGCAAGCCACATAATCTCATTTCCCTTTAATCTGCTAAGGGTAGGTAGGCTCCTGCAGTAATTACTATAAAAACATACAAGACACCTCAGTTAGTAGATCTCTTAAGCAGCGCTGAGAAAGAATTATTCCAGTGGATTAGATAATGTAGCCAAATAACAGGAAAGTAGGAAGAATTCAGGAAAAAATATATTTTTGTTTTACTGAGGTCAGAAATTAGAACCTTTTCCCCAGCTTAGCCAATACATACTCATGTTTAAAGCATACATGATTTTTCCAGATATGTTACACATATCCATATACTTAAGTCAAAGTCTAATAAGATCCCATATTGTGGTTAAGTCTTAGCAATTATATTATTGGTCAGACTAAAAGAACAAACTTACTCTACATTACTAGCTTTCAAATTAAAATCCATTCTTGAAACTGGCAGAGAATTATTGATATTATCACTTCTTTTCTTTCATCTTTTTTCCTTGCAGTACTTCGGGACTGAACTCAGAGCCTGCACAGAGTTACATCTCCAGCTCTTAATTTTACTTTACTTAGATTGTAGGCGTGTACCATCATGCCCTGCTTCCTTTTTTAAGAATCATAATGAAAAGATTTAGAAAATTTAAGCCCTCTTGTGACTGCTAATTCTAATATTATTATTTCTGTTCTAAAAACTGTCTTCATTGTACCTTTTGAGCTTTAAAAAATGTATATGCCTACATGTCTTTTTTGTTTTTTTGTCCTGGGAATCAAACTCAGGCCTTGGCTTGGGAGGCAGGCACACTGCCACTGAGCTAAATCCCCAGCCCTTGCCTACATGTCTCTTCAGAGAAAGCAACTCTGGAGTCTTCTTGCTCAGAGTACAGAAGACAGTTAATTTCTGTAGTTGATAAATGAACTGCAAGGAAAAAAATTATGCCGTGTGATCTAATTACACTTTGACTATTTGGTTTAATGTGCTTTGCCATTTGGCTTCATAGAATTTACTTACCCGAAGTCTGAAATCCTGCATGTAAGAAAACAACAGTTACGTATAATACATAAAATGATGAATTCATCCCCTCATCATTACCAGGTGGTGTACCAGGTACAGGGTGTACAAAGAGTAAAGGCTTTTTCCCAGGGAAAAAACAGGGTACTCTATGAGAGACAAAGTGGGAAATTTTAATACAGTGTGAAAAGAGCCGAAACAAAATTATGAAGAGAAGTTAAAGAGCTTGGCAGAGGGACAAGACCCTGGAGGTCACCTGAGACACTGTCTTTGAGACCACAGGTCATTTGCAGTGCATGTCCCACTAAAATAGGGGTAAGATTCTAAAAAATAAATCTTTAAGTTTGAAGCTTATTTTCATACGGTATCCAATGTTACAGATAATTTTAATTACAACAGAGGAAGTAGGCTGGCAAGTCTTTGACCTAGCCAAAGGGGTACTGTACAAAAATCTAGAAAGGCTAATAGGATAATAGGCTTTGGATAATAAAGAAAAGTCAGTATTGGGCCAGGGATTTAGCTCAGTGGTTCCGGCGCCTGTCTCGCAAGCGCAAGGACCCGGGTTCGATTCCCCGGTAACCACATAACAATACTGGGTGTGGAGACCCACACCCAGCAGCAACCAGTACCACATACCACAGTGCCGGGCGTGGTGGCTCACGCCTGTAATCCCAGCACTCGGGAGGCAGAGGCAGGAGGACTGCTGTGAGTTCCAGGCTGGCCTGGGCTACACAGCGAGCTCAGGGCCAGCCTAAACTGCAAAGTGAGACCTTGTCTCAAAAAAAAACCAAAAAACAAAATAGAAACAGAATGGGAGCTGTGTGTGGTGGCACACCTTTACAGTACCAAACTCAGGGAGACGGAGGACAGAGGCAGAGGCAGACTCAGCCCGGGCAGATCAGCGGAATCTGCCTTAAAACAAGACATAAAAGGGGTGGGAGGTAGATCCTTATGAGGGCCCTGAGTTCAATCCTTAGTACCATCAAAAAAGAAAAAAGGGGCTAGGGATTTAACTCAATGGTCCAGTGCCTGCCTGCCAAGCAAAGGTCCTGACTTCAATCCCGGGTACCAAAAAAGGAAAAAGGGAACAAGGGGCCTGTAACAATTTATATTCATAAATTGTTCATTTATATTCATGAATTCATAAATTCAAAGCTGAGGCTAGCAGGAGAACTCTGAGCCTCAAACATCATGACCAATAATTAACAGGTCAGACGGCCTCCTAAAACAACATAACTTGTATCTATAAAAAACCACATGCTGATATAGAAAGAAGGAAAACCACAACACATCTGTGGGTACAGAACTTCAGAGATGCCCAGCACACCAGCAGGGAAAGGTGACAAGGAAGCGCACCTCACTTTTGCTTGGTGAGCTCCCAGAGTCCCAGCACGACACATCTCACTGCATCCAGCCCCTCAGGTGCGGTGCTTTGTTCAAGCAGTACTAAAGGGTGGTGTTTACTTATGAAAAGGGAAAACTTCAGAGAGAGGGGAGACGAGACAGGTGAAGGCACCATTTTGAAGGGTGCCTCATCTGCGGTCTGGCCATTCTGGTGAGGATGTAAGTCTAGGTGGATTGTAAGCTAGAATGGGACTCTGCAGATTGAACACAAGTGTAGGCCTCACTCTGGAATCAGACCTGGAGAGACGTGTAGAACAGAGAGGATGCAGTGCGTGGGCAGCAGGACCACTGCGACTAAACTGGAGAAGGCAGACCTGCTGAAGACAAAGGAGAGACGCTGTGCGCCACTACTCTTGGGTCTTGCACATACCGAGAACAGGAGCCGTCGCTCTTTCGTTTTCCTACAGTAAATGCAATGTAATGGAGAAAAGGGTACTTTATACTTTAGCTAATCTAAGTATCAAAGAAACTCAAAACAATTTTATCTTGAAAGAGAATGTACCAATAGACAGTAATTCAAGGTCCAAGCCGTGAGCTCCCTACCATGCGCTGTGCCCAACAGCAGCTCAGGGGCTAGGTAGTCTGGAGTTCCTAGAATCCGCCCGTCATCCGCTGGGGCTGCCCCTCTTCTCACACTCTTTGGAGTTCGGTAGGAAGTTCCAGGCTTGATCTGATTTGGGGTCTGCTCATTCAAAAACAGTTTAAAACACAGCAAATATTTTCATTCCTTTTACTGGGAAGATAAATACTGAAACAAACCAAACAGCTAGATCATGGGCTGCCAGTCACAAAAGATAGATATTGTAAAACAGAAAATATTCAAAGGACAAAGGGGGGGTAGGGATAGGTAATGAGGGGAAAGAAAAAATATGATGGTAAAAAAAAAGAAACAAGGGCCAAGGATTTAGCTCAGTGGTTCCAGCACCTGTCCTAGGTTCATCCCTGGTAACTTCCTGGTAACTTCCACAATACTTGGTGTGGAGACTCACGCCCACCAGCAATAAGAACCACATACCAGTGCTGGGCATGGTGGCTCACGCCTGTCATCCCAGCACTTGGGAGGCAGAGGCAGGAGGATTGCTGACTTCAGGCTGAGTGCAGGATCAGCCTGAAATTACAAAGTGAGACCCTGTCTCAAAAAACTAAAAACTTAAAAAAAAAAAAAAAAAAAAAAAAAAAAAAAAAAAAAAAAAAAAAAAAAAAAAAAAAAAAAAAAAAAAAAAAAAAAAAAAAAAGAAAAAGGAAAGAAAGCTTATGTATATAAGGGGCAAGGGAGTCATAGGTAGGGGAAAGGGAAAAAATGAGAATTAAGTCAGGTCATATACTGATACAAATCCTCAATGTTGAGTGTGATCATGATGTGTATATAAAATGAACCAATAAAATCAATTAAAAAGAGATATACTATACTTAAACCTGTGATCAAGGATTTGAAAATGGACCCATAACTAGTTATAATTATCAAAAAGTCCCTATATGTACAAGTTCAGTTGCTTAGATAATTACTTCACTAAGATCTTGTTATAAAGCAAGTAATGAAAAAAATACACAAAAATTTCTTGATAGCATGGCGTATAGCAAATTTAAGTCACTGAGACAGGCAACTGGTGACAGATGACTAAATTATTAGGACAATGTACAAAATAATATAAATAATCTCTTGCACTAAATGTGATCTAAAAAGTTTTAAGATAACTTATCTATCATTTATCCCTTCACATTTAAAAACAACTAGGCTCCTGAGTTAAGGGACTTCTCAGCCCTTCAGTGAGTTCTGGTGTGAAAACTCAGTCTCATCGCTTCTCCGCCTCTTGAGTAAAATCAAGGGTAGAAAACTCAAGTCTCACAATCCACGTTCACAGCTTACACTTTTCATATTATGATGGCTTTCCAAAAGAAAAAATTTTTTGTTTATGAAGGCTGAGAAAAGCAATCTAATATTTAAAATATAAATTTCGACTTTTTTCTAGAAAGCAAAGAGATTATCTAAATGTGCCCTTGGAAAACAGGTAGGGCAGACTTTAATTTGGTCTCTCATACTACTGCTGAGAGAATACATGATTAGTCTAAGGAGATATACAAATGGAAGAAGACATTGCCTGGGCTGGCCTAACTCACAGTTCTGCCTCAACCTGCCAGAGTGCTGGGATCACTGGTGCCCTCACACCCAGCCAAGTGTCTGTCGTAAGTTCATTTTTTCCATATCCAAAGAACAGGGGTTAAAAAGTTAGAATATACCTGGGATGGCAGAGAGCACCTCCCTTTCTGAGTAGGGGTTCCAGCCACAGGATATGAGCCACTACACGCACACGACATGTCCATTTTATCTAGAGAAGCAATGCTCATTTTGGATGGCTCCGAGTTACTGGATGCATTAATATGACTATTGAAACTTCGAAAAGCGACAGCACTTCTTTTAGAGAGAATTAACGTTTTCAAGACCTCTGAAGAAGGAGCTAACAGTTCCTGGTTACTCTCTTGGACAGCAAAGCCCTCCTCCTCTTTCAGTGAGGTATTCGCCTGGCAGTTTGGCAATGCAGTAAGGAGATCTTCAATATTTGACTCTTCAAAAGAAGATTCTCTGATGCTTTTATCTGGATCTAAGGACTGCCTTTCTAGTGAACTTTCCATTATAGAAATTCCAGGAAGAGACGAATCTGAGTCCATACAAACACTTCTCAGACCACTATCCTCATCATAACCTACAAAATGAGAACTTAAGTTCTCCTTCTTGCTAGTCTTCTCACAGTCTTCCTCCAGTTCACACATGAGGTTTTTGGCTATCATTGGTACCGGTAAACGTTCTGGTGTTTGTTTACCAGTAAAATAGCGGACAGCATTCTTATTAGTGCAGACGCTGTGTGGACATCTGTATGCAGATAATGTAAGATTCTGGACTTCAACTGTTAAGCCTGTTCTTTGATTTATATGCCAACCTCTCACTACTTCACCTTGCTTATTCTCTACACAGTTTTTTTTATTTTGTATCATTTCTTGAGAGGGACTAGTGTCAACCAACTCAAAATTTCTTTTTAAATTTCTTTTCCCAAGAAGCTCTTCTGGCATACTTCTAGAACTCAGAGTCCACTGCTGGCAACCAGGCTGTCCTGCATCAGGGGCCGTGTTCACATTATTTGCATCGAATTCTCTTGCTTCCCAAGAAACTTCTCCAGAGAAGCATTTTTTAGCAAGGCTTACACAAGACCCTCCAGTGGTAGGAACGGCAGTGTTGTTATGAATTGGAGAAAGGGCCAACTCAAGATCCTTTTTATGGAAACTTCTGGTCACAATGTCATTTGGAGGTTTTGTAGAGAGCTTTTCCTCTGCGCTCCAGCTCATCACTGTGGAGCCCAATGCCTCATCACTTTCCTATGAGGAGAAAATGTACTTTTTAGTTCACATAAAGCTGAGATTCTTGGACTTTCTAACTTTTGTCCTCCCAGGAATAATAAATAACCCCATAAATCACTCTTTTCCCTATTTCCACTTTCTATTGGGACAAAACAGCATTGATAATAGGGAATTAAAAAAACAAGATAAGGCTGGAGGTTTAGCTCAGTGGTTCCGGTGTCTGCCTTGCAAGTGCAAGGGCCTGACGTCGATCCCCGGTAACCACATACCATAATGCTGGGCGTGGTGGCTCATACCTGTAATCCCTGCACTCGGGAGGCAGAGGCTAGAGGACTGCTGTGAGTTCGAGGCTAGCCTGAACTACAAAGCAAGACCCTGTCTCAAAACAAACAAACAAAAAACCTCCCAAAAATAATACAAGCAATTATAGTACAAGCTTATATTCTTCCAAATGAAACACTGGTCTAAAATTTGAACCAATTATCCACTAATACTTATTTTTATACATGATATTAAACAGGACATATTAACAAGCAATATATTAAGGCAGACTTAGGTTAAGGCTACATCACATACATTTGTTCTTCAACATGGGTATGAATATATCTGTTTTTAATTGCAAAATGCAGACGGCATGAAATCTAGTCAAAAATTATAGAGCTAAAATGTCATTATAATAAACATGCATCACTTCATACAATTAAACTAAAAGTAGCAGGAATTAAAAATCATTGTCAATGAGATAAACTAAATACACATCGATAACAAAATGCTTTTCTAGAAAACTGAATTCCATCTCTCTGTGAGTGCTCAGATGTGCGCACACTAGCTCATGTGTACTAACACACTGCAAACTGGATTGTGACCAGGGTTTTTAGGATATTATTCAATTAACTAAAGGTACCTATTTTTGATGTGCAAGTATCAAACTTTAAAATCTGATTTAGTAATAGCAGTACACTTGTGAGAAAAAACAAACAAAAACCAAAATGGCCTGGATTACATCTCACTGACTTGCAAGTACACAAAACAATGAATCTGGGCTGGGAATTTAGCTCAGGGGGTTCAGGGCCTAAACTGCAAACTCAAGGCCCAGAGTCGGACCCAGTACCAAAAACAAACAAAAAAGAACAGTGAATCTGAGGAGCAGGACAGGGTTATTTGTTGGCCCCTAAGGGTGCACTATCACTTTTCTGATCCTTCTTTGAAAGATACTACTATAGTCTAGTCATTCTATAGCTTTCTTCAAAGCTATAGAAACTGAAGAAGGTACAAGAATAAAGACGTAAAATAATAGTATCGGCAATAAAAATCTGTTCATTCTATGTATGTAATATCTATTGTACAACCTAAGAGAAGGAAAAGAAAACAAAGCTTATGTAAATGGGGGCAGCAGTTGTGGGGGGCACGGGAATGGGAAAAAATGACAGCTAAGTCGCGTCATGTACTGGTATAAATTCTCAATATTGATTGTGATCAGAACATGTATATAAAATTTACCAACAAAACCAATTAAAAAAAAAAGATTGAGACATTCTGGTTTATCTAAAAGTTAATTTGACCATGTTCATAAAATATAAATATCCAACAATGAAAATAAGATTACTGAAAATAAGCAGCAATATAATCTACATAATTTTATTAGGTAGGTTTATTTTAATTTAATAAAACTCAGCATTTCACTAAAACCAGATTATTATGTTTTACGTTTTAGTTCCTATCACCTTTAGTATCTATTAGCTTTCAAAACTTTTAAAAGACGATCACAATCAGTTCAAGGCCAGCCCAAACTACTTAGTAGTGAGACCTAGTCTCAAAAAAGAAAACCACACCCACAACCCCCCACAAAAATCCAAAGCAAACCCCCTAGAATACATAAAATAACTAAGCAAATCAATTTGTCAAGCAATCTCTTCAGAACAGACACTTTTAAGAGAACATGTAATTTATATCACCTTTTGATTTAAAAGCTTTGTCTCCCTGCCCCCAAAGTTACTAGATGAGATGGGAAATGTCATACAGGAAGGTAGGGATAATGTCTACAGCTAAAGGAGAAATGAGCTATTTAGAAGGAATTTCACAGCATCTCTTGGGAAAAGAATCTGTGACCCTCCCGCCTCAGCTGCTGCTCTCTCCAGTGCCATCTTCTGGGACTGAGGCCGCAGGGCAGGGAGCTCAGTGGTGGGTTTGGCACATACAGGTGGTGTGGGTGAATGAGCCCCTTCCGACCTGGGCATCCGCCTCCCACTTGGGGCTGCTGTGGCATTCCGACTCCACGCTGGACACGAAGGTGTGGGACTGGCTGCTGGTGCTGGACGTGGCCAGCCTTTTCCTGGACTGCAGCAGACTGGGCGCCAGACACTTCACAGGCACTGCTGGGTGGGACGCTGGCGTGTCAAGACCTGTCGGGAGAGAAGGCATCGGAGCTGTGTCACATCTTTCGTAGTTTCTTACTGAACCTGAATATTTACAGATGATTATCTGTTGGATTTCAGACTATCTGAAAATACTGTCTTCCACAAGACGGCTGCAAGAGATTCTGCTTTAAGTCTCATATTCACAAACTGTAAAAATACAAATACTGCTCTAAAGTTTAAAACAACAAAAACATTTTCAATATTTTTGGAGTAAAAACTGGGACAAGAGAATTTATACAGTAAATAGAAGGAGTCAATTTTGGGTCTTTATTGATCCAATATGGAACCATTCTTGGTAAAGGAGAATTACTGATATGCTATACCTCATGTGCAGTGAGGTCAGAATGGAACTAAATCCACTCAGTTCAACTTGTATTTAATTAATTTGTGTGATGCTGCAATTTATGTGCTCATGAGTATGGACCATGGACATCCAGTGACCTACATTCCCCTCTTTTCTCCTTCCATTTTTTTTTTTTCCAGAGCTGAGAATCAACCTGGAGCCTTAGGCATGCTAGACAAGTGCTTACTGTTGACACATTCTATTCTCCATAATGAGATTGTCTTAATCTCATCTCTACTGGATAAAGTAAATATGTAATCATACACTGGTAACAATGAGCACCACCTATAATTCTTGTTCTTTATGACATATCAAATTGCTAAAAATGGTTGCTCATTCGTGCTGCTTATAATTAGGCATAAGATAATGTGCCCTTTGTTTTTGGTGGTATTGAGCTGAGAGAGTGCTAGCTGTGTCTATCCGTTGCCCCTTTTAATTGTTAAAATTCTCAGATGAAGTCTCGAGTCACCCAGGACTTTGAAGTTGCCATCCTCTTGTCTCAGCCTCCCAAGTAGCTAAGAGTAGAGGAATATGTTCTCCCACTTTGCTGACAATTGTGCTACTGCTAAAGATACAGTAATAATAGTATGTAAAAATTTTATACATGTATGAAAAGCTGCCTCTGTCTTCCTTCCCCAAAAGAGTGAACATGACCTCAATTGCAAGAAAAAAACAAACAAACAAACAAAAAACAACATGATTTAAAATATTCATATATACCCTTTTTTTTTTTTTTAAGATAGGGTCTTGCTTTTGTACTTTAGGCTGGCTCTGAGCTCAGCCTTGAACTCACAGCAATCTTCCTGCTGTGACTGGGATTACAGGTGTGAGCCACCTCGCCTGGCACCTAAGTAGTTCTGATTGCTGGTGGGTGAGTCTCCAAGCCCAGCACTGTTATATGTGGTTACTGGGATCAAACCCAGGCCCTTGGGCTTGCAAGCCAGAACCACTGAGCTAAATCCCTGGCCCATTGAAAACATTTTTTTTAACAAAGCCTTGACAATCTCCAAATTTTTCTGGGTGAACCTGATATATCTCTGGCAAAAACTGAGACAAGAGGGCCAATTTCAAGGAAACTTGTAGTTTTACAGACTTTACTGCAGGGAGAGGCTGGGGATTTAGCTTACGTGGTACTGTGCCTACCTTGCTAGCACAAGGGCTAGGGGTTGTAATGCCACTTTCTTTTCACTACACAAATCCTCTTAATGCAATTCCCGAAAACTCACTGGATACTGACCTTGATATCTGAGTGAACTGCTTAGCTGCCTCGTGCCAGTGACACGGGGACTTAGGTTTGACCCAGTGCCATGTGCACCCTGCACATCTGCTAATGAGTCACTCCATGATCACTATGTGTGATCAGACTGTTTCCCACTTTACAGTTTCTGAGAGCCCTAGTTTTCTACTTATCTCTGTAATGACATCTGATCCTTCCCAATACACTTACCAACTTCCTTCTCTATTGCACATACTTCTTGTTCTCAGACATTACATTTAGTCCCGACTGTCTGAAGAGGTTTATGTCCATGATATCAGGCATGCTCGTGCTTGTCTGAAATGCCCTTTTTGCTAAAGGGA
Source organism: Petromus typicus (assembly GCA_004026965.1). NCBI lineage: Eukaryota > Metazoa > Chordata > Mammalia > Rodentia > Petromuridae > Petromus > Petromus typicus. Next base: position 27,591 of record PVIR01010336.1, on the reverse strand, counting down.
AGTAAGAAGTTCTTGTGTCTCTTCTGGATCCAGTTAGGCCATTGCAGAACCACTCCCGTTGGCATCTGATCCAGTTCCTTCTTGTCAGACTCATTTTAAAGGGCTGTTAATGTTTTTCCCAATCACCTATATGCCTTGCTATTTGTCTTTTATTTTATGCAAAAATATTGAGTTTTTAAATTTAAACTACCACAAAATCTTTTGGAAAAATGTTCATAGAGACCCATAATGTTGCAGATACTATATGTTGTTTATATAGTATAGGACTTCTACAAACATAGAATAGGGAAATAAATCCAATGATCATGATGATTTTACAGATTATCTCATTAGCTAGGCATTTTATTCTACTGATTTTCAAATCTGCCACCATTCCAATCAGATGTGGCATTTACAAAATGAAACATAAGAAAGCCATAGTTGGTTGAAATATTTAATATTTTTAAAATATTAAGTTCATATTAGACATTTTAACATTTGAAAAATATTTTTTTTCTTTAAGAGACACACTCCATGTAATAAACTACTATTTTTTAGATACTCACATGATTTTAGTAGTTCGCTAGAATAAGGCATAGTCTCCTTTTGATCTACAGACATGGGACAGATTAATCCTTGGGAAAGCTCTGATGTTTCTGATAGATGGGTTGAAATGAAGTCTGCAGGGTCTTGATTTTTTTCTGCAACTGGTGTGAACTATTAATGAAATAAAATTAAAAACAAATGCTAAAAACATGTAAAGTCACCAAAATACCACCTAAATATAGAGGCTGTTATAACAGGTAAGTGGACAAACTGTTGGAGAAAAGTTACCTTGTGCTGTTATTTACATCTAGTTTCATTTTTTAAAAAGGGAACTTTAAATTTTAAAGGGTAATTATGAAAGTGTATGTCTTATGAATCTTTTCTTATCAAGAACTTACAAATCCCAAAGAACTGATAAGTGACAATACTTGTCCTGGAGTTCTTGAATAATCTTGCTTAGGTTTGGCCATAGATGGTGTTGTTAGGATGTCCAACATATTGATATCTGTGTATGCAAAGGAGAGGATAGGGATTTTTAAAAACTTTCAGTTGTCACCAAGTCGACAATCTTGAGTTCCGAACTTTGACCCTCCCTTTGCATTATGAACCTTATCTGTAAACCTGGCTACTGTAGGATAAACATATGCAGAGAATCTCCCATGCCACAGGGGAAATATTTACAACTAAATGAAATCATTAAGAGGTTAATGGAATAGTGTTACTCTAAAATGAGTAGAACACAGTGAAAATGATCCAGAATTCTATTAGATTTGTAGGAATTACTCAGTCACTAAAAAAATTAAGTACTATCTAACAAGCAAGAAAGTAATTTTTGGTAAACCAAATACTGAAAAACTTGGTAAGGAATAATACAAGTTCTGGACCTCACATGTTAACAAGTTTAGTTTCTTAAGAGAGAAGTTGATCCACATTATCAGCGTGCTTCAGTATATAATATTTTAAAGTAACAGTAATACATAATACCATACTATTTTCCTCAGATAATAAAAATGGCAAAAGATGTCCAATAGTCTGTATGTAGTACAAGACTTTAAAAAGTATAGTTGGAAGGTAACAAACTTCATGGACATCTCACATTGATGAAGCAATAAGAATAAAGTAATAATAATCTTAAACATTTTACAGAGAAAACTAAAAATTAGGCCTTTATGATATAATTATTTAAAGTCATCAGTAGAATCACCAAATACAAAATTTTCTCAATATGTGTTATTTTTCAACAACTTAAGAAAACAAATGTGGCAAATATATGGTATATTTGAGAGTCACAGGGAGTGGGATTAAGGAAGACTAACTCAGGTCAGACTAACCGAACTTAGGAAGAACCTTTAGGTGCTGACAACCATTGGAATCTTGCACTCCCAAATAAATATACATAGTTCCAACTCATTGTAACACTAGGGTTTATAATTTATAAGCCTAATTTCATTTATTTAGAAAAACAAAACAAAAAAACACTTTTCCATTTTCCTACCTTATTTTTTTTCTCTTTCTCCCACTGAGTTATACCTCAGAACCTCTTCTATGCTTCCTAGTAGACAGCAATGTACAACTTGTTTCCCAGTTGATAATCTTTCACTTACCCATGTTTCTCTCACGAATGTAGGCAATTCTGAGATTCTATCTAGTAAATATAATTCTGCTAAAAATCATTTTATTTGGGCCAGGAACGTAGCTCAATAGAACCACACCTGTTTTGCAAGTGCAAGGTACTGAGTTTGACAGCCAATACCCAAAAGGCAAACAAAACCATTTTACTCGTGTGTTTTGCTGCCTTAGGCCACTTTTCTCAGCGCTGGGGATTGCATGGCAGGCAAGTCCTCCACCACTGAGCTACACCCATCCCCTCGAACTGCTTTCTTCAATACTAAACATTAGATCAAAGAAAATTACATCTTTGTTTTTCAAACACATTGGCAAATCTTTAGAAAGCACTACACTAATTTACAATGCCCCTAGACAAACCTATTTTGTTTTTCCCAAGTAGTTTTGTTAACTGTATCATTATTTCTTTTTTATAATGCTCATTACTTTAAATTTTTTTTTTTTTTTTTTTTTTTTTTTGAGACAGGGTCTCAGTTTGTAGTTGAGGGCTGGTCCTGAACTCAGCAATTCTCCTGCCTCTGCCTCCCGAGTGCTGGGATCACAGGCGTGAGCCACCATGCCTGGCACTGTGGTATGTGGTACTGACTGCTGGTGGGCGTGAGTCTCCACAACCAGCACTGTTTTATGTGGTTACTGGGGGTCTAACCCAGGACCTTGCACTTGCAAGACAGGCGCAGGAACCACTGAGCTAAATCCCTGGCCCAAATGGTTCATTTTTTATCTTAGCAGTTTTATTTATTAGTAGTGAAACAAACATTTCAATATATAAGTATATACGAGTTGTGTTTGTTATCTTGGTTCTTTTGTTTATTAAGGTCTTGGTGATGACCATTTATACTTGAATAAATTATGACATAGTGACCCTTCATCATGTTATATTTATTTCAGTAATTTTACTGTTATTCTATTGATGAAAATGTTTCAGTACGAAGGTCAGAAGAATAGAAATTATGAATTTCCTTCTGAAGATGTAAGGATTTTTAAGATCTCTGAATATCCAATAGTGACCAATCATTCCCATTTTTGATTCTGTCTATTTATCTACCTGTGAGTGCTAAGGATTGAACCCAACACCATATTATGCTAAACATGTACTCAACACGAAGCTATACCCCCTAAGCACCATTATTTTAATCTTTAATGGAAAAAGATAAAATTATATATAGTCTATTTTTTGAATAAATGACTACCACTGTTACTTAAACAAAGAAAACAATATAAGTTAATGAAATATACCCTCTAAATTTTTCTTCCTGTAGTTTCAAAAATTTGCTAGACCTTTAAAAAGGTACGTACTTGCTACTTTTCTTACCTCTATTCAAGGTCACTTTGGAAAGACCAAAATCTGTCAGTTTAATATGACCCTCGTTAGAAATCAGCATATTGTCAGGTTTCAAATCCCTGTACATAAAACAAAAGGAAAACAGACAACTAAAGAAAAAGTTAGCTTTCTTTTGCAGTACTAGGGATTGAATTTATGGATTGAACTCACTGCCACTGAGCTAAATCCTGGCTTGAAAAAGTTAGGCTTAAAATTAGAATGTCTAAGGAAAAAAATATTACTGAAGAGGCAAATTCTATTTAATTTCTCTAAAATAAAAGCACTTATTGGTGGCTTTGTATAGAACAAGATAACTTTCAAAAGCAATTTGGTAGTAAATTTTAATCCATAAAATGTTAAATGATTTAATGGTAGATTATTTGTGGCCTCATTAGATCTTCCATTAAAATAAAGCAAATTAGATGAAATCAATCACATGTTAGTTCAAACCTACATTTATTTCTTTTAAAAAAAGTAAAGTAAGCTTTAACAGCAAAATAACCTAATCTTTCTCTGCACAGAGCAGAGCAGTGTAGGTCATGAGGACTACACAGGGCAGGACTTCTCTGTGATGGAAGTGGAGAGGAGTTTTAGTCTTCACACGGAAACACTACATTCACGTTCAAAGCACCATAATGTAAAACCCAGGGAGACAAAACAGTAGTTGAAGGGAATTTTTAAACTCTTACAAGTTACTGTTAAACTTCAGATAACCTGGAAATATGGATAAGTGGTTACAGTAGGTTTTGAGATCCAAATATTTAACCATAACTTGATTATCTGTATACAGAAGCAACAGTTTTGAGAAGTCAGTCTTTACCTGTGGATGATTCCATGTCTGTGAAGGTAGTCCAGAGCCAGTGCCACTTCAGAAATATATTTCACAGCCATTTCTTCGTCAAAATAGCCGTAGATATGCAGAAGAGACTTGACATCTCCACCAATAAGATATTCCATTACCTACAAAAGAATTTAATTGTTGTGAAATAAAAACGATATACTTACTTTAGATTAGATTGGGCATTATTTTCTTGTTGTCACTCATTATACATTAATGTCAGGTTTATTCATATTCCATTTTTTATAATTCATACTAGGGATTGAACTCAAGGTCTCTGTACAAGCTTTGTCCCCAACTCCTTTTACTTTCTATTTTTTTTTTGGTTTTTGAGACAGGGTCTTGCTTTGTAGTTTCAGGGTGGCTCAAACTTACTCTGTAGCCCAGGTTAGCCTCAAAGTCATGGCAATGCTCCTCCTGCCTCTGCCTAGGATCACAGGGCGAGTCACCATGCCCAGCTGCTTTTACTTTTTGAGACATAGCTCTTGCTAAGTCACTAAGTAACTGAGCTCTTACTCGCCTCAGCCTCTCACTGTGCTGGAATTACAGCTCTGTGCTCCTACAAACAGGCTCATTTATTTAAGTAAGAGTTAAACTGGTTAGCTTGAACAAGAATTTTGAAGTGTAGAAATAGAAACATTCTTAGAATATTAGAATGATTTTCCATATATTCTTTTTTTTTTTTAAGGTTTTTTGAGACAATGTCTCGCTTTGTGGTTGAGGCTCGCCTTGAGCTCAGCATCAAACTCACATCACAGCAATCCTCCTGCCTCTGCCTCCCAAGTGTTGGGATGACAGGCGTGAGCCACCACACCCGGCACTGGTATGTGGTATTGGTTGCCGCTGGGGTAAGTCTCCACACTCAGTATTGTTATGTGGTTACCGGGGATTGAACCCGGGTCCTTGCGCTTGCAAGACAGGCGCCGGAACCACTGAGCTATATCCCTGGCCCATTTTCCATATACTCTTCATCTAGATTCTCTTTTCTTTAGCATTTTGCTGTATTTGCTATTTTTTCCCTACATATGCAAGGTATGATCATGAAATTTGCTGTTTAAATTTTTAAAGTTATAGTGAAAGACACAGAGGTGGACATGGTAGGACACATCAGTAATACCAGTACTCATGAGGCTAAGGTAAGAAGATCACTCTGAATTCGAGGCCAGCCTGAACTAATAGTGAGAACTTGTCTCAAAAAAAAAAGCCCCGCCAGAACAACAAAAAAAAAAACCAAACAAAAGACACAATGCCATTAAGACCCTCTCAGAGTAATACCCCTTACGTCCATCACCCTTATCTCACTGTTCCGGACACTTTCGGAAGCGGTCAGGACATCCTCGTTTGTGACTGTCTTTACTCATTCTGTTGTGGTTGCCTCAGTGTGCTGCATGGATTCAAAACAACTGCGGCAATTTCTGTGCCACAGAAACGTTATGGTGCAGCCTCATCCATCTCATCCACTGGATCCGGCTCCATGCAACTTCCCCCAAGTCAAAAAGACATAAAGAGTAAACACTTGGAACAGATTCAGGACAGAGGCAGCCTCAGCAGCACAGAGACACTCACGAAGGGGTCCTCCAGAACTGCTTCAGAAAGTGGCAAGAACGACGGGTGTGCTTGAGTGAGGGTGTACTTTGAGGAGATACGTCATTTGTGCCTTTGGCTGTAACAAATCTGTTTTGTTTGTGAATCACTGATTTTTTTGATCAAAATTCATGTATACAAAATAAATGTTAATATTTGTATATTAAATGTGTATTAAAATTTAGACTATAAAGCAATTAATATACTCAACTTAAGTATTTTATAAAGATGAATTTTTGCTTAGACTAGAACATTTAATTAAAAACAACAGTTTTGGGTCTACCCATTAATAAAGTTATTTCCTTAGCATGTGTCAGGCCCTGTGTTGATCTTATCATCACATAAAATAGCCCAATGTGGCAACTGTAAACCTGGTATTAACGGCATAATTCAATGTTTTTGAGATGAGGTCAGGCTATGTTACCCAGGGCGGACTCAAATTGTTGAGTTCAAATAATCTACTCACCTCCCAAGTAGCTAAGACTAAAGGCATTCAGCACTGTCCAGCTAATGTGTACATTTAAAATTTTTGGTGAATAATTAGTGAACCAAATTGAAAAGGCTGTGACTTGTTACCATGTCATTCTTCATCATCCGATATCTTTACATAACTGCAGCACTGTTAGATGACAGCACATCAGTATGTGGTGTCTCAGCCTGGACCTCCACCTCACACGCCCATCACACCACTGCTCTCCCCCAGCTCTTCCTCTGCCCCGGCCCCAGGCTACCATCAACCCTTCATTTGTTTGTTTCTTCACTGCTCGATGTACATTACGCATTTCTGGCAGAAATATCAAGGTGATGCCGAGTCCTTCCCAGTGACTTCACTGGATCAAGGCATCTGAGGGCCTTGACTTTTTCTTCCTTTCTGTATTGGGGATGCAGTCTAAGGCCTGGCTGGGCAAGACCTCTACCACTGAGTTACAGAGCCAGGGTATAGACCTCTTATGAGGTCTCAAAGATGCTTACAAGTTTGTCTACAGACCACATTCTGAGCATTAAGGATTGAAGTCAGTGATGCAGTTAGGAAGGTGAGATACTTCACTATCTCCTGTTAGGAAGAAAAAAACAGAGCTGAGGAACAGAGTTCAGGGGCAGGTAGAGTTGCTTGCCTAGCCTGTGCAAGGCGTAAGTTTGATCCCCAACACTCCTGCTCCGCTAAAAAACTTAAGAGTTGCTTACTTATTCCATTCATTCTCAGACCTAAGCGTTGGGAAAGTCTACCGAGATAAGTGATTCCACCTAACCCTTCCGCATCACTGTGGACAAGGGCTGAGGAGACTCCTAGCTAAATCAAGATGGGTGTAGCCACAAGTCGTGGCTGTTGGGTTGAGTCAAGGGAGCGTCACGCTTCATGTGCAGTACTAAATCCTAAAGGCACCAGAGAAAATGAAATGATTAAATGACTCTCCATCTTCTTTGGACATAACACTTAAGTCTACTGCCTTTTTATTCCGTAAAGATCCATGAAGTAAATATTTGACTGCAAATAGGGACTGCATTACCTATCACTCACTCTTGTCACTATCACAGAACAGATAAATATAAACAAAAGGATACAAGTAAATTCTAATAAAATTTCGCCCACTGAAATTCAAATTTCCTTACACTTACGTATCATAAAGTAATACTTTAATTTTTTCCAACCTTTAAAAAATGCAAATACAATAAACAATTCTTAGCTCATAAAAGCCATAGTGGCTAGTCACCACTGGGTTAAATCTGTTAAAAAACAGAAACTCGATTATTCTCATAATATCTAGTATTTCTTTTCTTACTGCCAATATATGTACATTTTTTGACTCACATAGAGAATCACCCTAAAAAAGTAGATCTCCAGCCCACATTTTTTCAGAACCTGGGGTTTCCTGCTCTCTTTAACCTTGCTTTCAAGGTGAATCCCAACCCTAATTCCTTTCTCACTCCAAAACGCTGTCCCCTTGGTTTGTAAGGTCCCCTCTCACCAAGGGTCTGCTGCAACCGAGTACAGCGACTCACACGGACAGTTCTTTGCCTTTTGTTTAGAACAATAAAAAGGCTTTAAAAAAACCCCTGAAACAAATCATCAATTCTATATATTTACTAAAGAAATTAAAGTATCCACAATCAAATCAATGAATTCTATATTGTAATTAGGAAGGATGAAATTACCACTAAGTGGAAAAAAATAAGGAGAATCAAAAAATTAAATAAGGAGTATTTATTACATTTTATAATTTAAAATAAATTATAAACTGTGGCTTAATATTTTAAAAAGCTTATTTTTCCTGAATTACTTTGGATGCTAAAGGGGAAAAAAAGTGCTCGCTACTCCTGCCAAAGGAGCTTTTTAATTTCTAACGTGCTTAGCCATTCCAGTCTAAATATATTTGAAGATTTACTGAAAGACTAGAAACAAATTAAATCACCAGGTACCAGCAAAGTCTGTATATCAGACATAATTTTTTTTTTTTTTTTTTTTTTTTAGGTTTTTGGAGACAGGGTCTCGCTTTGTGGTTGAGGCTGGCCCTGAGCTCAGCCTCAAACTCACATCACAATCCTCCTGCCTCTGCCTCCCGAGTGCTGGGATTACAGGCGTGAGCCACCACGCCCGGCACTGTGGTATGTGGTACTGGTTGCTGCTGGGTGTGGGTCTCCACACCCAGTATTGTTATGTGGTTACTGGGGAATCGAACCCGGCCCTTCCGCTTGCGAGACAGGCGCTGGAACCACTGAGCTAACTCCCCGGCCCTCAGACATCATTATTATAATGCACCTAAAGTATTCTCTAGAGGAGATGAACATTGCAGTCAGTGGACTCTGAAAAGCAGATCCTTCCCCAACGTGTGTGCAGCCCTCTGGCATTAGCTGAAGGACCTTCCTTTTTCCTTCTGGTAGCACTGGAAAGTAAACCCATCACCCTTCACGGAGCTACAACCTCAGCCTTTTACAGTATTTTATTTTAAGACAGGGACTCATTAAGTCACTAAATTGACCAGGCTGGGTTCGAAGTTGTGATCTTCCTGCCTCAGCCTGACACAGTGCTGGATTACAAGTGTGTACAACCATACTTGGCAGCTGACGGTCTTTAAGAGAAAAAAAACGTCTGCAGAGGAGAAGGGAATTCTGTCCCCAGACCTTCTCTAGAAGATGCAACCTCAGCCCTTTTGCTAGGTCTCCAGTCTGCCAGCCTACTTTGTAGATTTCAGACTTGCCAGCCGCCTTAGTCTCGTGAGCTCATTCCTGAATCACTCACACACACACACCTGGTTCTTTTACTCTAGAGAACTCTAATTAGTACAACAGGTAACTTGGCCAAGGTCGTAAAGCTGGTGAGTGCGACAGCTGGAATTCAAATACAGTACGCTGAGCCAGAGAGTGATCTTAAAGCACTGGACTCAGTGAGTGCTGAGTGAAGGAAAAAGAAGGAAATGATTTACTCACCAAGTAGACATTACTTGCTGACTGCAGCGAATAGTATAGATGGACAATGAAAGGACTTTTGCTTAGAGCCAGTGCATCTCTCTCAGCTTGCACTTGATGAGTCATATTTTTATTGATCATGTCTGCTTTTTTGACAACCTATAACAGACATTACAACAAGATACTCTTAGTTTGTGTTTATTGTTCTCAGGGTTCACAGGGGCTGTCATAAAAACAGACATAATAAAACACAGTAAGAGAAGACATCATAACCGAAACCAGTAGAGAGACAACACAGAGTTGTCATTTGGACCTCACTCTGCCTTCTGGACACTGCACCAGAAATAGTTAAAATGGTAAAACACACACACACACACACACACACACACAAAAGCATTATCTTGAAGACAGAACTATGTACTTTAGCATTAAGTGGCAGAAATATCACATTCATTTTGAGGAGTAAATATAAATAAGGGCTTCCTAAATGATTTGCATATTTGTAGTTAACTGTTATACTACTCTTATTACAAAGCTAAAAGATATCAACATTCCTAATGCGCCCTTTAAATAAGCAGAACCTGGGCACGGTGTAACAGCAATAGCAGTATATGTAGAGTCACACTTCTGATTGTGTAGTGAATAGAAATAAAATCAGGGATTTAGCTCAGTGGATCTGGTGCCTGCCTTGTAAGCACAAGGTCCGGAGTTTGATCCTCTGCAACTACACACTACAGTGCTGGGCATGTGGCTCACGCCTGGAATCCCAGCACTCGGAAGGCAAAGGCAGGAGGATTACTTTGAGTTTGAGGCTTGCCTGGGCTATACAGTGAGTTCAGGGCCAGCCTGAAGTACAAGGTGAGACCCTGTCTCAAAAAAAAAGAACACTGAGGGAAGTGGACAACAAGACTGCCCCATGATTTCAACCATCGTTCCACTGGGCCGAGTGCCCGCGAAGCCATGTCTGCTTTGTCCGTCCCTATAGCCCAGATCCAGAATATTCAGGGAACAAATCAGTTGGTGCTTCATGTCAGAAGCTGATAAGGATTACTAAGTACCGTAGAAAAGTAAGAATCTTAGGAAATATAACGCAGGTAACTATTTTAATGGCATGGTCAGAGAAGGTTGGAAGGAAAGCTGAGATGAATCATATATAAGGTAAAGAGGAAAGAAGAGAAAAGCATTAAAGAGGAATGGGCATACACATAAGCTCAGAGGAAAGAAAATATACAACATTAATGGACTAGCTTTTCTCGAACACAAGTAATGTATGTGGGAGATTCAGGAAATATCTAGAGCCAGAGCTTGACACATGACTATGTTTCTAATGAGTCTAGACTTTAGCTTGAATGTCACAGCCAAGGAATGGATGAAACAGTAAGAAAATCATTCCAATACACTAGGGATGGAAGTGGAGGCTCTGATGAATCTCAACTGTATCAAGTGGAAACAATAACTATATATGGTATCGTATCACTACTTCAGCTTTCCAGAAAAGGCACGTCTTCAGAAGCAGATTAGTGCTACCTGCGGCTGAAGTGTAACAGGTGGAGGTCATTTCTGGATAATGGAAATGCTCTCAAATTGGCCTGTGGTGACAGCTGCCCAACTTTTAAACTTACCTAGAATCCACAGAAATGTTCACTGACAGATCATGGCGGACAAGAAGACCTACCCTTGGGGACAGGCTTTGGCACAGAAAGGAAGGGGTGAAAGAATGTAGAAGGTGAAATCAGGAATAAAGACACATGCTGTGGAGACGAGGCAGAAGTTAAAATGACTCAAGTTTCTAGCCTGAGGGACAGGAAGGATGTTGGCGCGAAGAAATGGAACGTAGGAGGCTCAGTTTAGAAGTGTGGTGGAGAAGACTGAATCGAGGCAAGTATAATTTGGAGGTGTGTGCTTGTCACTTGGCAGTGTCCAGCGGAAGCTGAAATTGCAAGTCTGCTGGCTGCTTCTTCTTTAAGCCTTCACTCACTGCTGAAATGTAAATAACCTGAAACTTCTGTGACAATTGAGAGCCGACGGACAGCTTCTAACACCCACTGAAGGCTTTTATATATACACTGTTGCAAGGGGGAGAAGGCCGACACAGGACACACGTCAGTGTTCTATGCACATTCAAAACATCGCAATGGAAAGTGTGAAGAGGAAAAAAAGGTTCGCTTAATGAGATCTTTGGTTGCACAGCCGCTTAAATATTAATCTATAATAAATGGGAGGAATTAAAATCTAATTTGCAAGCGAATACTACAAACAATGACAATTCCAAACTTCAACCTGGTAAAGGTCAAATGAGTAAAAAGGGCTCAGAAGATACATGAAACGAATACATAATACTAACATTTAAAAATTTTAGAAGAGTTATCAGAAAATAATGCAGCTTCCTCTGGTTAAGTCAAACCTGAAATCAGTGCCTACAAACCAATCATTTTCTTGTGACAGAAAAATTTCAACTGTATTTGAAAGCAGACGGAAAGGGAGAATACAACCTACTACTTAAAACTGTCTGGATTCAGAAAGACGACTCTCGGCGGGCTAGACAGGAACCAAGTTCCTTCGCCCTGGGTCTTCTCCTTTGTTAACCCGGGACAGGGCGAAGGAGGGCAGGTTTGCAAATGCCCTGCTCCTAAGACAAGGAGGAAAGGCGGGCAGAGCCCGGGCACCCGTCGGGCCGCCGCAGCCAGCAAGCCCCGCGGCAGCTGGCGCGCCTGCAGGCTCCGGCACGTCCGAGGGCCGAGGAGGCGCAAGGGCCTGGCTCCTACCTTCACCGCGTACAGCCTGCCGCCTTTCTGCCCCAGATACACTTTCCCGAAGGCGCCGCGGCTAATGGGCTTCACTATGGTGAACTCCTCGATGGAGGGCGGCCTCGGGGCCGGCGTCGCGTTCACCCACTGCCCGGTCGCCGCGGCCCCTCCGCGCTCCCGGCCGCCCCGGGCGGAGGGCTCCATCGCCGCAGCGCGGGGTTCGCGGCCGCCGAGCCCGCCGAGCCCGCCAACCCCGTTCAAAGCCGGCCACGCCCAGGGCGGCTGACGTCACGCGCGCGACGCCACGCGACAGCACCCGGGGCGGCCCCACCGCGCGCTCGCTTTCGGGCCCCGCCCGCCGCCGCAGGCGGTCCGAGGGCCACCCTGCCCCAGAGCCGGGCGCGCTCGGGCATGGGGCGGCACCGGGCGGGAGCGGAGACTGGCGAGCGCGGAACTGGCCTGACTGTAACGGGGCACCAGGGAGAGCCCTCTGTTGTGAGAATAGATACACCAAACTAGCCAACAACAAAAGGTTAGCGCAAGGCTCCGGGGACGAGGGAGCGCCTGGAAAGGAAGCCAAGGGAGAGACAGGGACGGGGCGGAGGCCTTCCTGCCCTCAGAGTGAAAAGCGCACGGCGCCCGAGCGCGGGGGCGTCTGCTTCCGGCCCACGCCCGGCCGAGGGGGGCGCGCCCGGCCGAGGGGGGCGTGCCCGAGCACCCGCCCCCGGTGCCCCGGAAGTGCTGTGGCGTCAGAGCGTCGGCTTCCGGGGCACATCGTCGTTTAGCAGCTGTAGGGAGGGGAGGCCATTTTCCATTCTGGTAAGGAGAGGGGCTGAGGGAGGAAGAGAAAGAAGGATAAAAGGAGCGGGCCCAGCGCCTCCCTGCGGAGGACAGAAGGGTGGTTTCGGCCGGCGGAGAGGTCGCTGAGGCCCAGAGGAGATGTTCTCCCTGTCGAGCACGGTCCAGCCTCAGGTGAGCCCGGCGTAGAAGCCGTTTTAGGGCGGCCCTGTCGGCGGCCGTTTCCAGATGCTTTCGTAGAATGGGTTTTTCGGAAGCGAACCAAGGGGGAAGCAGTCATCCAGCGCGAGTCCCGTGGCTGAACGTGGATCACGGGACTACGCCGAGAGCAGGCCTGCAACTTAAGAGCTGCGACGCCGCATTTGGGGGCGGAGACGTGTAGTAGTGATGGGGAAGGTGGCGTCCTGGGGCGACTGCGGGAGAGCTCCGCCCGGGAACCTGTCAGTCTTTGTCCAGATCGGACGTTGCAGGTGGGGACGGGAAGCGTCTGTCGGGAGGGACTGGGAGCGGGTAATGCTCGTTCTCTGCGCTCGCGTTCTTTTTCTCCTTTTAAGTGGAATTTAAACCAACATTCGATAATAACTTGAATACCTACCGTAATTTTTCCCTTTTCAGTTAGAAATGATGTAAAGACTCGTTAACTTCTTGCAATTAAAATCTGAACTCACTTTCATCTCATCTCTTTGTAAAGCAAAATATGGGGCAGAGAAAAATGAGCCCAGGGAATTTCTTTCTCCTCAGGACTCAGCACTTCCGACAGTGTTTGGTTTTTGATTCATGTAAAAAGTTTCGTCTACGGATGGTGTCATTTTGGTAGGTGTCATTTTTCTTTCTTAGAAGTACTCACAGGTCGCAGACAAGTCGTTTTCGAGAAGCTTCAGTTCTAATTTTTTTGTTTAAACACGCTTAGCCTTCTGGTTTAAGTGTATGATTGTGTTCTATAGTTTAACTCCTTTTTTGGTGTTAGTACAGTAATGGCTGGATAAGAGAAGATGAAATAGCTGTTTATTGGATGGTGGTGAATAGACCAAACGCAGAATCTTTTTATCAGCGATCTGAAGAGTTGTCCAGGTGAATAGTGAACAGTTGTTTAAGGCATAGAACAATGGGTCAGAAGATCCTGAGAGGAAAAAAGACTAGTATTGCTGAGTATTAGTGATTAAAGGGAGCAGCTTCAGGCGTTCGACTTGCAAAAAACCTTTCGGCAGTTTTCATTTCAGTTTAAGCCTTTCAGATACCATAGGTTTTGAAACATGGTAAGGGTATTTTTTTTTTTTTTTTTTTTTTTTTTAGGTTTTTTGAGACAGGGTCTCGCTTTGTGGTTCAGGCTGGCCCTGAGCTCAGCCTCAAACTCATCACAGCAATCCTCCTGCCTCTGCCTCCCGAGTGCTGGGATTACAGGTGTGAGCCACCACGCCCGGCACTGTGGTATGTGGTACTGGTTGCTGCTGGGGTGAGTCTCCACACCCAGTATAGGTATGTGGTTACCGGGGAATCGAACCCGGGTCCTTGCGCTTGCAAGACAGGCGCCGGAACCACTGAGCTAACTCCCTGGCCCGAGGATATCGTTTTTTAATAGAGCACTTGTCTTATTGTGTGGAGAATATAAGAGCACAAGAGCAGAAGTGTTAATTAAGGATGCTATTGCAGGAATTAAAGAAAGCGCTGTTGCCACAATGAGGTGGTGGTGGCTGATTATGGAAAGAAAGGAAATTTCATGGGACATGGAGCATCTGTTTTGGTGCGCTGGATTCAGGAAGGTGCTCTGCACCGAGATCAGAGTGTCTGCAGGAGTCCTTGGAGTTAGTTGCCTGAGAACTGTGACATGGCCTGTTCATTCACATCAAGAATGCCTGATTTTTTTCGAGCAGCTGCACAGAATGTCTAAGATACGTGCAGTGAGTTTGTGCACTGTTGTTGGCAGTCATAACTGGTTTTACCCACAGACTTATATTTTGCAATAACTTTTATCTTTTTTCTCCTCTAAACTAACATAGGTATGCATAATTTTAAAAAGCTTGTCTTTGTTTATACATTAACATATCATAGGATATGAAGAGGGTCTATGTGATGAGAAGTCCTAACTGTGGAATTTTTTATATTGCATTCTCTAAGTTCAAATTCTTGTTCCTCTGCTAGCTATGTGACCCTATGTATGATGCTAAATTTACCTGAATCTAGTTGTCTTCTCTCTTAAATGGAAGTATCTTAGTCTGCTTCAGAAATAAAATACCTTAGCCTAGGTAATTTATGTCATGAACAGAAATTTATTGGTTCAGTTCTGGAGGCTGGGAAATCTGTTATCAAAGTACCAGTATCTGACAACATGGTAAAAGAGTGTAAGAGCAAGTGGGGAGAAGTCTTTAGTGATACTCTTCTTAAAGACCCACCTCCTAAACATGGGGACAAATACTCAACAACAGAAGTCTAATGGAGACTAACTTTTATGGTTATGAGGATTAAATGAGCTAAGTAAAGCATAAGACATGGTTTTTAGTAAGAACTCAGTTTATTAAGTTACTCAAATATTTGTGTGATATTCAAATATTTATTATTAAACATACTGTTTTGTAGGGATACAATAATGAATAAAGTTGAAAAAATAAAATATAGAAAAAAACCTTTGTTGTATGAAATTTACTTTCTAGTCTGGAAAGTATGATAAAATAAAACATGTAGTCTTTATGGTCTGCCTGGCACAGAGCTTTTAAAAGTGTAATTCCTTGATTTACTGGTAACTCATGAGCCATTGTTAATCTCATCTGTATTTAGGCTAATGAGATGACTCAGATCTCTAAACAGCCTTAGAATGGGATAGAGACCAAAAAGGCCAAGTGATTAGAGTGTACTTTGGTTCCCGTGTTTCCAGAGAAGGCAGGACTGGAGTTTCAGTTGTAGTAGAAACTCCTCTTCAGTTTGTAATTGTTGTGAGAGAAGGTCTTGCTGCAGTCCTCCTGCCTTTGCCTCCTAGTATTGGGATTACAGGTGTGTGTGCACCACCATGCCCAGCTTCGTTAGAAGCTCACACAGGAAGACTGCGTGAGCTCTGGGTGGTGAGTGAGTGCCTGCCTTCACTCAGGGGGGTCTCTTGCCTTGACTTCGTGGTACCGGCAGGAACCATGCACTAAGGACCCTTCGATGAGTTTCTTCATTTAGGTGTTCATTTCTATCTTTTATTGCACACTGGTAAACATAAAGTGTTTTCCTGAGTTCTGAGAGCCATTTTAGCAAATAATCAAGCTTGGAAGGTTATGGGAACCCTGAACTTATAACTGGTTGGTCAGAAACATGATTGACCTGGAACTTGTCACTGAAGTGACAACACTGAAGCGTTGAGTATAATTCAAGTGTAGGTATGTGAAAGTAAAATATACCAGCTAAAAAACTGTCAGTATTCAACTACTTATACATTTAGTGATTCCTCGGATATAGGGAGTTATGAACCTTCATCTGATCTGGGGGCTGTATTGTGAAGCTCAGTTCTTTTTTATCCTTTTTTTGTGGTACCAGGGATCAAACTCATGACCTTACACTTGCAAGGCAAGCGTGATACCAGTGAGCTAAGTCCCTGGCCCTGGAACTAAGTTATTAAACTGTGGGAACTGTGCTAATTCCAAGTACTTAATATCAGGTTACTAATAAAGTCAGAAAGACAGATAATAACAATGTACAGATAATTAAGGAAATATGTAAAGTATTACTGAGAAGTACCAAGAAGATAAATAGAGCAGACAACCTAGATAGGAAATATTTTTCTAGGAGAAGATTATTGAACTATTATGGTAGGTAGGGGAAGAACTCATGAAAAGAAGACTTTTTCATGAGGCATTTTTTTTTTTTTTTTGAGACAGGGTCTCACTTGGTAGTTCAGGCTGGCCCTGAGCTCAGCCTCCAACTCACATCACAGCAATCCTCCTGCCTCTGCCTCCCGAGTGCTGGGATTACAGGTGTGAGCCACCACGCCCGGCACTGTGGTATGTGGTGCTGGTTGGTGCTGGGCGTGAGTCTCCATGCCCAGTATTGTTACGTGGTTACCGGGGAGTTGAACCAGGGCCCCTGCACTTGCAAGACAGGCACCGGAACCACTGAGCTAATTTCCCGCCCCCTCATGAGGCATTTATAAGTGTATTTATTAATCATTACTATTTATTGCACAACTTGGTGCAGTATACTAAGTCTTTACATGAGGTAAAGTGTGATACAGGGGAGCAAGGCCTAGCTCCTAGCCTGTAATGCAAGTTTGTGTTCTCTCAAATGAAAGAATGAATTTTCGGAGCAACAGAGGTTTGAATAAGAAAATTTTATTAAGAAAGAAAGCTTCTGCCTGAGACAGAATGGGGAACCCAGAAAAATGCATAACCCCAAAGAAGACTTTTGAGCAAAGAACTGAAGGAAATATGAGAGCAAGTTATGTTCCAATTGACAAGGAGGAATACATGGCAGTAAAAGGCCTTCAGGTGTGCTTGCCTGGCGTTCTGGGAAGAGCAGGAAGGCCGGTGTAGCTGAGGAGGTAGTAACCAAAACACGGACAGGTCTGGTTTCATTGGTCACAGTTGTTAGGACTTGGGCTGTTCCTAAGAACAGAAGAGAAGCCGTTGGGGGGTTTTGAGCAGAGGAGTGATGTGGACAGATTTGTTTAAATCTGGTCTCTTTAATCCTCTACTAGAAATATATGTACATATATATTATATATGTATATGTGTATATGTATGTATATATGTACATATGTTATATATGTATATGTGTATATGTATGTATATATATGTGTATATATGTATACATATATACACACATAGCCAGATGAAGGCAGAAGCAGAGATTTAGTAACTATTACAAAAAATTCAAATGTAGATAGTGGTGATTTAGAATAAGATAGTGATAGTAGGGAAGGAAAAGTATAAAATTCAGAGTATACATGGTTTAATATTTTTTTAGTGTTGGTGAAGTATTTTACTATGTGAATAAAAGTATTTTATTATATTTTGCCATTCTAATGATAGATTTCCCTAGCTATTTAAAAGTCTCAATAAAAATTGCCTCTAGGAGTCAGATGTGGTATTGCACTCCTATAATTAATTCTACCACGTAGGACGCAGAGGCAGGAGGATCTCAAATTTGGGAACATTCAGAGCAGTCTGACAAGTTGAAGGTTCAGAGACTACTTGTATATGGTAACACCTTTGATTCATAGATCCAGAATAAATCTGAAAGCAGTGAATGAGTGTGTGCTGTTTTTAAACATGTGTGGTGGTGGTCCTAGAGCGTCCAGGCAAGTGCTGTATCACAGTGCTGTGAGCTCTTGGGCCAGAACAGTTTCACCATCCACTATGTTTTTAACTTTTAACATAGCCCAAATTCTGACAAGATTTTTTAAAAATACAGTACTTAATTTGAACTTTTCTCTTTTTCTAGGTTACAGTTCCTCTCAGTCATCTTATCAGTGCCTTCCATTCACCAAAACCCGTATCTGTATCCATCAGTACATCAGTTTCTCAAAACAAGCATCGAGATGTAGTTCCTGAACACGATGCTCCCAGCAATGAGGTAATAGACCCGGCTGTATGAGGAAGTGTTTTTGATGTAGTGAATCCTAATAATGTTTGATGAAGTATCAGCTGGGCATAATTACCTGTTACTCATGAGCAACTCACTGTAATTACCTTCCACATCTCAAGGAAGACATCATGTTCTGACTTTCTGAAGCGTTGAGTATAATTCAAGTGTAGGTATGTGAAAGTAAAATGTACCAGCTAAAAAACTGTCAGTATTCATATACTTATACATTTAGTGATTCCTCGGATATAGGGAGTTATGAACCCAAGAACCTTCATGTTTCCAAATAAGGTAATTACAAGCTCAGAATATGTTAAGAGAAGATGTTAAGATGGTGATGTTCGCAGAAAGGCCCTTTAACCTTATCCTTTTAGTTCTGCTATCAGGAGTTCTGGCAGAGGACAGAAGAGGGGAGAGTAGAAAGAGAGTTCTAGGGACTTCGTAGAGCTAGACTGTGAATAAAATTGTGATTAGATGAAAAGTTTGTCATCTTTACACTGTCCCTTTTTTCTTTTGTGTCAAATGAAATTGCTTGATTGGTGGACAAAGACATATTTGCTGCGTAACTAGAAGCCAGTGTTCAGTGTAAGACTAATGGTATGTATGAGGTACGGAATTGACGTCCCTCAAGACATCATTAGTCCACGTCTTTGTCCTTTGGCAGGTGCCATGTTGTATCAGAACCTTCATATGGCTGAGCATCCCACTTGATCTCTAATCACTTTGTTTGCTATGTGGTGACTTGTTTTTCTTTGCTTTTATCAAGTGTTGCTCATCTAAACATTCACTCCAGAATACTAGCAACACAACATAATGAAGCAGAATTTTCCGGCCAGCAGTAGTAGTGCCATATCAGTGATCCCAATTTACTGGGAGGCTGAGGCAGGAGAATCAAGTCAGGAGATCAAGCCCAGCTGGGCTATTAAGAGATTTAGTGAGGCCCTGGCTTAAAATATTAAAAAACAGTTGGGGATATAGCTCAGTGAAAAGCCCGGGATTTATTTCCTAGTATTGCAGCAAAGAAAAATACTAAAATTTTAACTCTTTGTTTTCTCCCTGTGTGCTCTCCCCTCCTGCTGGCCCTCTTGGGTTTGCTCCCTCGCATGCTAGGCAAGGACCCTGCTACTGAGCTGTATTCCTACTCATTGTAAATGTGTGATTGTTGATGGAGTAGCACTAGATGAGAGTACCTGATAGTCTGAGAAGGGAAAAATATGAAACACTGAACATCATTTGGTGAATCAGTGCTTAGGTCGGGTGATTTTTACTTGAACGAAAAGATATATTTTTCCTCATTCATGCTAAAATGTCATTTCCTTTTTTAAGGGTACCATTAGGTATTAGAGGCTGATCAGACCCCAGTCACCTACCAAGTGAATGGTGGATGGATTAAAAAAGACAAGATGTTAATGCGTGATTGGGGGCCCAGGATTGTCAAAGCTGTTATCTGGCTAGGACATGTTCTCCTGGGGCGTGCCCCTGTGTATTGATCATGCGTCTTCTAGAAGGGATGAGAAGTGGTGCAGGAACAGTGAGATGGAGAGCTAGTGCAAGTAGGGTCCTAGCAACAAGGGAAAGAGATGTGCTGGCGGGAAGAGCTCATAGATTAATGGGAAATTTCTTCTTGCCATGGATTGATTTTTGCCTGTGGGGATTTTCTTTAGGAGTCATAGTTCCCTTAGCTGCACTATTATCTTGCTGTCCAAGATGCCACAGTATAAGGGATCACTGAAGCCTCTGCTGTGACCAGTGGTGTGGGGAGCTGTTTCTTTCCCACACTCCAGCTGCTGGCTCTTCAGACAAGCCGTTGTGTGCTAGTGAGCAGACTCAGACTTTGAATATGAGAAGCCACTTTATGAACTTGCAGCACCTATAAGTGGTGTCCATCAATTAAGGATATAAATTTTCGGCATTTGTCAAAGTTCACATGACTGACTTAAGTAAAAAGTAAAATTAGAATTTAAGAATTTTTTTTTTTTTGAGACAGGGTCTCACTTTGTAGTTCAGGCTGGCCCTGAGCTCAGCCTCCAACTCACATCACAGCAATCCTCCTGCCTCTGCCTCCCAAGTGTGAGCCACCATGCCTGGCACTGTGGTATGTGGTGCTGATTGCTGCTAGGCGTGAGTCTCCACACCCAGTATGGTATGTCCTTACAGGGGGATCAAACCCTGGTCCTTGCGCTTGCAAGACAAGCCCCGGAACCACTGAGCTAAATCCCTGGCCCCAAGAGTATTTTTATTAGTTATATTTTAAATATTAAGAAATGTCAGGTGCCGTGGCCCCCTCCCCCCAAATTGCACTCAGGACCTTGTGTTTGCCAGGCAGGTACAGTATTACTGAGCTAAATCCTTAGCCCTGTTTTTTATATTTGAAAAAATTGTTTCTGGTTGTAAATACTATTTAAGTGTCTCAATAATCTCACTGTTTGGTTGACTTAATCTTTTACAGCCTACACTTAATTTAAGGGATCTTGGATTGGCTGAATTAAAAATTGGGCAGATTGATCAACTGGTAGAAAATCTGCTTCCTGGATTTTACCAAGGGAGAAGTGTTTCTTCCCACTGGCACACATCTCATGTCTCTGCACAGTCCTTCTTTCAAAATAAATATGGTATGTTCATATGGTTCTAGTGAAAATAAGCCAACTAAGTATTATTTAGTAAGTTAGATAGCATTTACTGTGGACTAGGTTCTTTAGGTCTTTTTTTTTGTTCCTGTTAAGTTTTCATATTGTAATGTTAAATTTACAGGAAAATTTCAAAGGTAGTATAGAGGATTTTCACATACTTTGCATATTGATTTCCTTAATTTTGACATATTCTGTAACAATGGTACACTTACTAAGACTGGTAAATTCACATTGATTTTTGCGGAACTGGGACCAAAACCTTTGTACTCTGCTATCTCCTCAACCTTTTATCTTATTTTTTATTTTTTGAAACAGGGTCTTTGAGTTGCCCAGACTAACTTCTAACTTGAGATCCCTGCGTCAGGCTCCCAACAATCCTGGGATTGTGAGGTGTATACCACCATGCCTGGCTTGGAACAGTGTTTTTAACTAAGTACAGACTGCTTTGATTTCAGCAAAAATTGCTTTAACGAAATCTCTTTTTTTTGACCTAGTGTCATTTTTCTGTTTCTGGATCTAATCCAGTATACATCACATTTAGAAGAGTGTGTGTTTTGTTGTCCTTATTTTAACTTTAGGTGACACGATAATTTATTAGATTCCAGATAATGTACTAATTTTTGAGAATACATTGATGAAGAGTAGTCATAATTTGTTATTTTACGAGATGTCTGTGATCTTATGTAAGGCTTGTCATAACCTAACATAATAAGTAGGTTTACACTGAGGTCTGTTGAAAGGAATGTCAGGTTAGGTTCTTGAATGGATGGCACATTTACACTGAGGTCTGTTGAAAGGAATGTCAGGTTAGGTTCTTGAATGGATGGCACATAAGGAATATTATTGGTGCTTTATCAAAGTATGTGTGCCTAGTAGTGCAGGGGTAGCTTTTTAAAGTCAGTATATCTATACAAGTCCAGTAATAAACAGTTTTGAAAAATTAATGGTGGTTTGATGTGAAACGAACTACACCTTGCACTAACCTGATTCACCTACTAAGTCTTTACTTTTCTTTTGTCTTTGTATTTAATATGAAGACATAAAGAATACAAGAGTGAGGAGAAAAATGATTTTGAGCTTGGAGACTAACAATCTCGTTTATTGTCTGTACAGAATTTTTTTTTATGGAGCAGGGTCTTGCTTTGTAGTTCAAGCTGGCCCTGAGTTCACTATGTAGCCCAGGTGAGCCTCAGACTCATAGCATTCCTCTTGCTTCTGCCTCCTTTATGCTGGGGTTATAGGTGTGAGCCACCATACGCTGGCATTGTGGCATGTGCTACTGATTGCTGGTGGGTATGAGTCACTGCGCCCAGCACTGTTGTATGTGGTTACCAGGGATCAATTCCAGGCCCTTGTGCTTGCAAGACAGGCGCCACAACCATTGAGTTAAATCCCTGGCCCTATACACAACTCCTAAAGTGCTTGACCATATTGAGTGTTCAGTGAGGTGGATGTTTTACTGTCACTATATGATTATCACTGTACTGCTCTTCTGATCTGCATGTGTCTTTCTACTGGGACACACCAGGGACAACTACTGCTTATTTCCATTGTTGCTGCAGCAAACCATATCCCTGGAATCTTAGGGCTAAGTAAGCTAAGGATGACACATGACTTAAGGGCCGGTGCTGGAAAGAGTTAATGTTCAAGGCCTGCAATTTGGAAGGACCTTACTTCTCACTCACTGATTGTGGAAACTGAAAAGACAGCAGTAGCTATGGTTAGTGTGGTTTTTGCGTTATGAAAGCTTCTAAAATTGTCTTTAAGAAATAGCAGTTCCTTATTGCTGTATATCCTGAAAGTGATTTTAGCTTAAATATGTATACCTTACATCTCTGTTGATTGCTGTTTAGTTGTGGCACCTATATACCAATGTAGAAGTAATTTGTTAAATGATGGCAATATGAAGAGCTCTGCAATTTAAAATAATTAAATTTATAATGCATTGGATTTTTTTATGGAAGCAGGGTCATCATAGACAAAAGGTGTACTGTGATTTGGGTAATATTTTATAAAAATTTGTAATACTTCATGTGATTTTGTGTTTTTGGTTTGAAAATCACGAAACTTTTTGCAATATCCCTCCAGGTCACTTAGATATGTTTAGTACTTTACGTTCCTCTTGCTTATTTCGACAACATCCAAGAACTCTTCAGAGCATTTGTGCAGATATTCAGTCCTGGCCAGGTATGAAGCAACAGCTGTATTTGTTTTTAAAAATACAGTAAATTACTTAACATTTTAAGATTTGTTTTAATGGTGCTAGTGATCATTAATATCCATTTACAATGAACAGTAGGATTTAGGAGTATTTGTAATTTATGAGTTGGGTAGTTCTGTGTTATTTTAGGTCTGGAAAAATATAACAGCTACAAACTTCAGAAGTGAGTGACAAATATCACAGTAAATACCACTCTGGGGAACTTACATCTATTTAAAAATAATTGTGTGTGGGGGGGTGTTTGTTTTTGTGGTACTAGGTATCGAACTCGGGCCTTGTGCTTCCAAGGTAGGCAGGATACCATGTGAGTTAAGTCTCCAGCTCCCTTAAAAATAATTGATTAAGTGCATTTGTTTACTAGTCCTTATTTCAGAAACTCTGAAATGAAAGAAAAAGTAATATTAAAATGAGATGAAAGAGGAACACCGGAAGAGTTCTAATAAGTTAAAGTAGGTGATAGCAAACTGATAGTAAAATCAGATTTTCACTTATTATTCGTTAGTTGATTACCAGATACTAGTAATAGTTGTTAAATGGTTCTGATAGTTGTGAATAAAAAAGATACGTGCTGTATCTTCTTGGAATGTAGGATAGTGTGTTGTGAAAGATGTGAATACTTGTATTTCCAACAGAACTCAAGGAAAATCCCCAGGCTCAGAGTTAGTACAAGTGGCCTTTCAGATGGTTGATTTAATAAGTAAGTGAAAGGTGACCAAAGTTAGGAAGGTGAAGAATCTCTATGTCTGTTTTTAAACAAGAATGCAGTGGTCTGTACTCACTTCCACACTACTGTGGTGGTAAATGTATTTGGACCACAAATTACAAACTCATGAATGAGCATGTATGAGATTCACAACTAAGATAAATTGTTTGTTTCTTTGGCCTCAGTGCTCAAACTAGGAATTTCCAGAGATAAGCTCCCCATGTCCCTACACATTTATTCCTCCTTCCTGTGTGTTTTTTGCTAATTGTAGCCTAAAAGTTAAGTCTCACGTACTGTGGATTGGCCCATTATTGAGATGGAGTTTTATCAAATAGCTCAGGCTGTCTTCAGACTTCCAGTCCTTTGCCCCAGTCTCCTGAGTGGCTGGGATTATGGGCATGGGCCACTGCAACCAGTTTTGTTAAATAATAAAAAAGTATTGAAATAATTTGCTGTAAGTTAACAAAATTGACCCAAGGAAAGGTAGGATAATAAGTATAGACTGAAGGATAATATATAAAACAATTCCTTACTCCAAAGTTCAGATGATACTATAATTACATTCTTTATGTAAAATAAGTTTTTTGTTATTTAAAAAGTGGTTACTTTTTATAATTTTTTTTTTTTAAGGTTTTTTTAAGACAGGGTCTCGCTTTGTGGTTCAGGCTGGCCCTGAGCTCAGCCTCCAACTCACATCACAGCAATCCTCCTGCCTCTGCCTCCCGAGTGCTGGGATTACAGGTGTGAGCCACCACGCCCGGCACTGTGGTATGTGGTACTGGTTGCTGCTGGGGTGAGTCTCCACGCCCAGTATGGTATGTGGTTACTGGGGATCGAACCTGGGCCCTTGCTCTTGCAAGACAGGTGCCGGAACCACTGAGCTCAATCCCCGGCCCAAAAGTTGTTACTTTTTAAAGTCCAGGTATGGTACATATTTATAAGACTAGCTATTTGAGTCTGAAGCAGAAAAATTGAATATTTGAGGCCTGCCTGGGCTACAGAGTAAGACACACTGTTGGTCGAGAACTCTACCATTGAGCTACAGTCACAATCCTAAGATAATACAAGAAAAAGATAAGCCAGCTTCTCAGCAAGTACCTTTGGTCCAGGTTGCTGTGGAGGCTGAGGCTGATGATAAATTCAGCCATGAATTCCAGATTACTCTGGGCAAGACCTAATGTTTCCTCTCTTCCACAAAATTAAAGATGATGACTAGGTTTTCCTGTTTATTCTGTTGGGTTGCTGTTAACTAAAACTGGTCATTATTAGCCCATAAGAGGAATACAATATGTCAGTTTCTTAATAAATAACGGAATCTTGTGTAAAATCTGGTGCAACCAAGTCGAGACATATGCTTAAAAAAAAAATCAAGGAATATAGACGTCATTAAACAATCTGTAAATTTGTTAATTCATCATGTTGATTAGAGAAGGAAAATAGTAATACTTCAGGGTGTAATGCATTTTATTTATAGTTTTTTTGGTTTTTTTGACAAGGTCTTACTATATTGCCTAGAACTCATTGTATAGTGCAGGCTGGCCTCGAACTTGTGGCAGTCCTCCTGCCTCAGCCTCCCTAGTGCTAGGTTTACAGGTGTGTGCCACCATGCCTAGCTCAGTGTGTGATCTATTACAATTGCTATGCTTCTTAAAAATTCTTAGAAAGCTAGAAATGGAAAGAAACATCTTAAAATTTCTTAAATACATCTGTTAAAGCTGCCATCAATGAGAGAAAAAACAAAGTTGTTTGTATGTTTGTTTATTTTGGTATTAGGGATCAAAGTCAGGACCTTGTGCTTGTAAGGGAGGCATTGTAAACACTGAGCTAAATCCCTGGCCTGAAATAAGATGTTTAGTATTTTGTTTTTGTTCAAGATTTGTAAGGGAGGCATTGTAATCACTGAGCTAAATCCCTGGCCTGAAATAAGATGTTTAGTATTTTGTTTTTGTTCAAGATTTGGAGATTCTGAACAATATAATTAAAAAGTAAAAAACTGAGTCATATATAAATTGAAGAAAGGTATGAAGTTATAACTTGTAAGACATATGGGTATTTACCACCAAAAGTTTTTCAAATAGCGAGTTCACTGTTTTCATACAAAATACTTAAAAATAATAGGTTTCTTTTGGCAGACTTTAGTTTCTTCGTAATCCATTGTTTATCCTGATGAGAAGCACACACATTTTTACACACATACACATATGTGTGTGTACGAAGCTTTACTAAGAGAAAGAACTCAATAAAACCAGAGAATGGCAGTTCCTGTTTCCAAGGACATAGCATAACAGCAGGATCCATTAATGTCCAAATTTATCAATTTACGTACTACCAGTAATAAAAACGTAATCTCTAAAGACTTGTTGTGGAAATTGAGAACTTATTCATATTTTAGCAGTAGAAGTCAATGATGTAAAACTGGTGCTGGCTTACATCAGTGTAAAAAAACTAACAATTTAAATTAGTAAAATAATAGTGGCTTATCAAAAATGCTACTAGGCTAATGAACTATTCATTTGGAAAAGAAAAGCTAATCAGGTTCTTTTTTTCACATTATACCAAAAAATAAATGCCAAAGACTCTGAAGTTTTGAAAGCAAAAAACAAAAACAAATTCAGTTTGAAGATGAGACCCTTTAGACAAAAATAGAGAAAATGCTACAGGTGATAAAGTATGAGGCCTGGGGATTTAAGTCAAATGGTACTGCACCTACCTTAGAGGCACAAGGGCCAAAGTTACATCTCCAGTGTTGCAAAAAAAAAAAAAAAACAAAGCATAGTCATTAACTTATACATTCTTGTATCACATAAAGACAAGGACATAATTAAAACATTATTTATAGTATACCTCTGAGTATATATACATATGTAAATATACTGCATATTTATAATGTATGCACTCTAAATAAAAGATTACTATCTTTATCATCTGTAGTGTACAGAGGACATGAATGATAGATTAGGAAAGTTAACAAATAAAAATACAAAAGAATCTTTTTAAAACTGTCCCAGAAAAAAAATCTCTTGAGTTTTAATCTGGAGTATACAGGTATGACGCATACCACTTTTTTCTTTTCTGCCAGTCAAATTTATGTAAATTAAAAAGATCTTGTTACCTGGTATTGGTGAGGGTATAAAGACAAGGCACTCATTCATTACTAGGCACATAAAATAAGAACAGCTTTCTTCAAGGGCAATTTATTCTTTTATTTCTAGTAATTTGTTCTACATGTATTGAAGGGTATATGTACAAGAATGTTCACTGCTATGTTATGTCTAGCAATAAAATGTAATAGGCTGAGGGTGTGAATCATTGGTAGAATATGTGTTCAGCATATATAAGGTGTTGGGTTCAATCTTCAAGCCAAAAAAACCCAAAAATAATAATAAATGAATAATGTCCTAAAAATCATTGAATAAGTTATTATAGTCAGAAAAATCAGATAACTCTTAACTGGCATTTAAACTGTATGTACTGTCTGTCCTATTCTAAAGTATGTCTGTGATACACTATTAAGAAGTGAAGACAGTTGCACAAAGCTTTGTTTTATTTCTAGAATAATTTTTATTAAAAGCACATACATGCATGAAAGCATAGAATAGCAGTTATGGAATTAACAGTGGTTAGTGTGAGAAAGTTAGAT
>PVIR01010335.1:0-50508 GCA_004026965.1 Petromus typicus | reverse complement strand
TAGTGAGGAAACTTTAGATCAGTTCCCTTTCTTTCATTTGTGAATTCTAGCAATGAGGGACAAAACGGTTAAAAGAACACAATCTTGGCTGGGTCTCAGGTGAGCCTCGGGCTATGTTTAGTTTATTATTTCAAAGGAGTAACAGGCAGGTGGGACACTGAAGGAGAAGGCAGGCAGCAAGTGCCCATCTCAACAGGCCCCTCTTCACGCCACCCCTGAGGTAGAGTCTTGAGGTGGCCCCACTTGTTTCCAACACACAAAGCCAAGCGAACCTCCCAGGCTCTTGGAGCCCGGGAACCTACTCGCACCCGGGCTGCCCTGAAGATGCTCATTGGTAATTTTCCATGTTCACCATATTTCATAATTTTCACACAGTTTAAAACATACTCTAGGGCTAAGTGAATTGTTTATTTCACCAGTAATTGTCTAATACTTACAATTACTGTCTTACAGCTGAAGACTTAGTTGACTATACTATAAAAATTTAGATCATTTAAATAATACAGTAAGATTAACATATTACCATAGCTTTTCATGGCAGAAGTGAACGCTTCTTCCTTTTCCAATAATTCAGGAAGCAATTCCAACAGAGATTTCAGAACTGCTGACTAGAAATTAAAATGCAAGTAACATTACCACAAACTCTGAACATTAAAATAGGTTGTTAGTAAATAAATACAATGTCAGAGAAATATTGACAATCATTACACAGAATTGTCTGTTCAATTTAATGTCTGATTTTCTCTTCTGTGTATCTCTGTAATTCATATTACTTCAAGTAATTTATACCTCAAACAAATGAGCCTTTTTCAAAAAAATGGAATTTCATGTACATTTCTAAGAAGATTTTCTAAAGTATTTAAATATATTATTCATTTCAGGGTAATGTTTCTAAATGCTTAATGTTTCTTCTTTTATCAACTGGTAACCAGGCCAAAAAGTTAGGACCCAAAGGTGGAAGAGATATCAGCTGTATCTCGAGATGCCAAACTTTTATGAAATGTAAAAAATTCAGCCAAACATTCTACAATTTTCTCTGTGTGGTACATAAAAAGAGCCATCTGCAGGCCTTTGGTGTTATTTCCTGTAGAGAATCTAGAAATATCTTATCTTTTTTTTTTTTTTTTTAAGGTTTTTTTGAGACAGGGTCTCGCTTTGTGGTTCAGGCTGGCCCCGAGCTCAGCCTCAAACTCCATCACAGCAATCCTCCTGCCTCTGCCTCCCGAGTGCTGGGATGACAGGCGTGACCCACATGCCCGACACTGTGGTATGGGGTACTGGTTGCTGCTGGGGGGAGTCTCCATGCCCAGTATTGCTATGTGGTTACCAGGGATAGAACCCGGGTCCTTGCGCTTGCAAGACAATCACCGGAACCATTGAGCTATATCCCCGGCCCTAGAAATATTTTATCTTAAATAAGGAATAAAGTGATATTTCCAGACACACTCCAACTCTGTGTAAGAAACTTATGATAAATTTTATAGACATTTTGTCTGGTGGTGTCTCTCAAGAAGTTAAATATGTTTTACCTATTCTACTGTACAAGAGTAGGACACCACAAGTGGTACTTTAGAAATCCTAATTCTCGGGCCTGGGAATTTAGCTCAGTGGTTCTGGTGCCTCTCTTGCAAGTGCAAGGGCCCAGGTTCGATGCCAGTAACCACATACAATACTGGCTGTGGAGACTCACGCCCAGCAGCAACCAGTACCACATACCACAGTGCCGGGCGTGGTGGCTCACACCTGTAATCCCAGCACTAGCCTGTAACCCCAGCACTCGGGAGGGAGAGGTAGGAGGATTGCTGTGATATGAGTTTGAGGCTGAGCTCAGGGCCACCCTGAACTACAAAGCGAGACCCTGTCTCAAAATAAATAAATAAATAAATAAATAAATAAATGAATCCCAAATCCTTTTCTGTTAAGTGCCTTCACTCAATCCTTACTAGACCTGAACCTTCCCCAGACTTCTTACTGCATTCCCAAGTTTGTGTGGAATATTCTAAGCAGATACGGCTACTGTACACTCACAAGTGCTTGCCTTACTGAGCTATCTATCTATCCATCCATCCATCCATCCATCCATCCATCTTTTCTAAAGAAAAAAGTGAAATAAAACAAAACAGTAACAACAAAAAACCCCTGGATTGTATTTATTCTAGGCTGGCCTTGAACTTGCTGTGTAGCCCAAGTCTGCCATGAATTAACATCATGTTGCCTCAGACTCCTACAGGGCTGGGATTACAGGCCAATGTCACCACATCCGGCCTATAAGTGCTTTTTAGATTCTTTTATCTTTTTTTTCCTTGTGCTAGGGATGGAACCCAGGGTTTTATACATACTAAACCCAGACTTTACCAGGGGGTATGTTACAACCCAACTCCTCAGCACAAATTCTTGTATTTTTTAAAACTAAGAAAGAGAGAACTTTCATTGAAATGGCAGGGCAGCACCCTATCCACCGACAGCACTGGTAAATATATGAGTCTGAGATTAAAAAGTGTGATTAGGTTCAGGCTGGGTTTGTTTGTTTGTTTTTTGTTTTTTTTTTGAGACAGGTCTTGCTTTTGTAGTTCAGGCTGGCCCTGAACTCACTATGTAGCCCAGGCTAACCTTGAACTCTTGGCAACCCTCCTGCCTCTGCCTCCTGATTGCTGGGATTATAGATGTGAGCTACCATGCTCAGCACTGTGGTATGTGGTTACTGGGGATCAAACTTGGGACCCTGCATTTGCCAGAGACACAGGTAAAAGTGTGTGTACAGGGAGAAGTGTGTGGCAATTAAGGAAAACCAGGCCTCTCTGTTTTGCGAAGAATGGCTACGTAGTTTCACCTTAAACAAAAATTACAATTTGTATTCAGTTTGAATCTATCAAAGTATCCAAACTGAGCATCAAGTTCCTGGAGCTCAATGGGTACATTTAGCTCTAAAGTAATTTTGGGCACTATGCTTTTGTTTTTTAAACAACAAAAATAGATTGTGCTACACATACCTACGCACCCCTTTTACAGTGCACATAAGGTAACTGTACCAAAAGCCCTGGCCTGTGATGGGTTCTGCTTGACAAATGGGCAGGAACAATCAATCAGTGAGAGAAAATGTGCAGTAGTTAGCTTCCTTCTGCACTGCTTCCACCCGGTTAAGTCCACCAAAATGACTTAAGCACCATGATTATTATCTTCAACTTCTATGGGCCCTTTCTTGGGGCTTCTCAGCATACAAATACACAAGCAAGGAATATGCTGCAAGAACTTTGTTGTATTTTTAATACAACTAAGGAGCCACATCTGACTCTGCATCAATATCCTAAAAATTAAGACAGTCTTTGGTCTTGGTGGTGTTTTGTGTAAGATCTTGAAACAATGAACTCTTGTTATGCCACAGAACAAGACAGTCTTTGATTTGTTAGTAACACACATACCTTTCCCTCTTTCTGAGCGCTCCTAATACAGAACACCGACAGAATCGGGATTTGTTCAGCAATTCCACCACACCTCTAGAAATTAAATTATTCAGTTAGTAAAGGTTTTTGATAAACAAGTAGAGCAGGGTGAATATTTTCAATTAAGAAAGTTCACAATAATATAGTAGCGTATCATTACCTCCAGGAAAGCCTAACAGTCGACCATGTTTTTTAAGGCAAGAAAAAAAGAAAACAACTGCAAACCGTGCCAACCACTGGTGAACGCTGTCCTTGGCACTGCAAGTGTAAAGTTTGTTTAAAAAGAAAAGGGAAAAATTAAACTGATGCTTCAACAACCACAGAATGAGGTTTAGGACTGCAAAGAAAGAGGAGAAAAGGAAACACTATTCCTCTCCAATTATACTGCCAAGCATTCACAAGTGAGCTAGGGATCATAAGGTTAATTATACATTTAATAAGGTGTCAGGGAGATAACTGCTCGTTTCTTTATAAAAATTAAAATGTACAAAGCAAGTTCTCTTTAAAGTATAATTACCTACACTTATGCATACAAAAGGACTGATTTCAATCTCTCTATTTTATAAAAGGCTTTCATTGCAACAGACAGCCAGTGCTTGAGAAAGAGACAAAAGTTAAACTCAAAAAAAAAGTTTATATGACAGACCAGATAAATCAAGTGTCTATCCCATCTTAGGTGCTATAGTCACATCAAATATGGCAAGACAATATTTTAGTTTACACTCATCACAGATGTCATTCTCCTAAGTTTCTAAAAGCACATTGTTCCTTCAAAGCTCTAAAACACTGTCAATATTAGAATGAAAAGAACTTTTGGAGGCACACAGAACATTTACATAATAAACTGATGTTTTCGATATCTGTGAAGAAAGTGTTCTGCACTAAAGCAAGAATAATCCTTCCATGTTTGACAAGCAGGTAAAGGATGAGTACAGGGTTTATCATCTGGAACCTCAGCAGACTGAAGGGACGTAAGCGAAGACTACTGCTGTTGCTGTCACCAAGAGCTTCCGGGTTAGGCCAGCAGTCTCCGGCCCCAGCTACTGGCTGAGCTCTCCATGCGCCCTCAAGATTACAGCTGAGAATAAGCTGCCAGAGGGAGTCAGGGGCCACGGTCTAGAAAGCTGTCAGGAAGATTGTGTGAATGATGAATAAATACACTCGCATGTTTGATGAGGTTTTTACATGCTTATATCACTAGATACCTATACATGAAGCTAAAATGTGAGTTATATTAAGACAATTTTTAACACTTTCAATTCCTGAAATCTCTCTCTATATAAACTCTTTTCTTCCTTTAAGATGGGGGGTGGGGAAGGTAAATGAACCAAGTAAAACCGGAAACTTCATAATTTACTGCAATTCTTCTGTGTTCTGAAACAAAAGCAAAAGCCTCACAACCAGAACCAATTTATACTTTTTTATACAACTGCTAACCCAGAGGAAAAATTTCAGGTATTATCTTTAAAAATGGTTTGGACTCTACTGTCAGTCTAGATGAACTTTAAGAATCAAAACAGGAGCTGAAGTAAATGGATATAGTTTTACTTTCCCTATTTCCTACTTACTATATTTCGCAGCTGGTAGAAATGTAAGTGAATATAATACTATTTACTATCAAAAATTGGTCTCAGGCCTCAATTTGACACGGGGAGTCTACACAAACACAGCCGCTGGCGGGATCATGGTGACTGTTTGACTGCCACCTGCTGGGAAGGGCTCCCCAGCGGTGCCTGTTTGTGTACACTGCCAGTGGCAGCTCGATCACCCACCGTTCTGTTGCACTTGGCACGGCTTTATATTTAGTTCTGTTAAAATGGCATGAATGCAGTTGTCTCCTTCCCTGAAGATTGCTAATTTAACTGAGAGTGCGGGACACAGAGACCTGCATTTGTCATTTAATGTGTCTGTGACACACAAGTGAATAGAAAGCAAAATCAACTCTTAATAAACCTTAAATAAGGCACTGAGAATGTCTTGAGTATTCAGTGAGAAGCTGTACTTAAAAAGCAAACATTTCTCATTTGTTTGTAAACCATGTTGCCATGGTGATGCATATTATTTAGAACATTAGAGAAATTAAAATAGAAAATCAAAGGAATTGTTTTGCACAGACACATTTGTTTTAAAATCATTCCAGCAAAAAATTCATCTTCCCCACTCTCAACCCCTTCTTAAATTGTATTTGGTATCTTTCAAACTGGCAAACTACAACCTGCAATCCAATTCCTTGACATGCAATCTTGACTCATGCTGAATTTAAATGGTCTGGCAGTACTGCACCTCTTTCTGGAGTGCCACACAGAAGCATGTCAAATAATTTCCCGGCTGCTTTTCACAAGCTGCAAGTGCCACTGCTCCGAGGCATTACCTGGAGGAGAGCTCTGGCGTCATCCACCTTGCCCGCATTCACAAGCTGAAGGAACAGATCAGTGACTGGCTTGTAAATTGCAAACTGATTGGCCAATCTCTCTGCCATGATGCTTACTGGAAAAATGACAGGTAAGAAAAATCTTTTATTAAAACAGTGGTATGATTTGTCCATCAAAGAAATGTGGTCTAGTTCACCAGAGAGCAAACGCATTTCTCTGTTCTTTAACTAAATAACCAACTTACACTTTTCAACTGCTGGTTCCATCTGTTCCTGTATTACTTTTCTGAATAAGTATGACAACCCAAAGTACTGCGGATCTATAGTTTCCTTCCCTGAAGTAAGCATATTTTCAATGTTTTCTATGGCAACATCTATGTTGTTGCTAAAAAGAAAGCAAAATAAATTATTTTAAAAATTGCTTTTATAGTAATATCAAAAGCTAGTTTTAGTGTGAACTTCCTTTTAGATCCATTCATGAACATATGTTAGGAAAAGTAGGAATATATTAACAACTAATAGGACTAAGAAATTATGTAATGAAATCACATTTGGGTAGCAAAAGTACTCACTGAGCAGTTCATGCCATCGTAGTTACTTATTTTACTTACGTGAAATGATTGCTTTAACATACTGCTCTAGAGACAAGATGAAACAGTTATATATAAAAAACAGGATAACTATCTGAAATGTTTCATCTTGCAGCTTTTGTATGTAAAATGATAATCTGTTTAAATACTGTAATTTTGGCTTTATAATCTATAATTGGTCCCTGCTGTACAAGGTAAAGATAATATATTATATCTATTAAAGAAGGTCATGTCTTCAATTGATGTATTTTCATGTCTGGAACCCATAGTCCCTTAAATTTCTTTCAGTAAGGTAATATACATTTGGAAAACACTCCATATTAAAATGCTCAGAAAATGGTGTCTTCACTTTATGTTGAAAAAACAATCAATTATATGACAATTGAACAAATCATGAAAAACAACTTTACATAGTTTTAAAGTAATTTATAACAGTTTATAGCTATGACACTCCAAGTCTAAATACTTGATTTTATACTTAAATTACTGTACAAAAAATAAGAATTCTCCAACTAATAATTAATATTGATACATTTTTCTTATGGATTTACTTAATAGTGAACAAAAATACGTTATTCATGTCATAAAAGAAACTGTTCATAGTACTTAATTTTGCAAAATTTATTCAGCTTCTAGAGGATAATTTTCTATAATCTAACTTAAAAGAGTTCCATCTTCTTATTAAAAGGGAAGTTTGAAGTTCTACTTAAGGAAATAATTTTAAAGGTTAAAAACAAAACAAAAGACAGCTGTTCAAAGAAACAGGAACAAACAAAAAAAATCCTGCAAACACCAGTTTAATGCCACACATCTCATTAAACATATGTAAGATTAACAAGTGAAGAACACTTTCCCCCAAAGGCACTCTGAGAGTGTCAGTTCCGTATTACCTCTATGAATCTTTAACCAGAGCAAAGTACTTTGGTAGTGGGATTAACAACAAAAAATTCCAGTCCTGTTACCTTGTACAGTGATGATTCCAATAAGGAATCTAGGGATGGGGGTAAGAAAATCAAGTCTAAATACCTGTCCTTCTTGTGGGTGTGTGCATTGATAAGGTAGATGGATGAGGAATGTGGAAATGATTTTTTCTGTGTGTGTGCAGGGTACTGAACCTTATGTATAAGGGGCCTTATGTGTGCCACGTACACGCTCTACCACTGAGCTCTACCACTGAGCTCTACCCCTAATTCCAAACGTGCATTTTTAACAAATTTGCTGGGCCCTCTGTTTCACAATATGCTAGAAGAGTGTCAATCTCAAGAACTGCTGACAAAATCACTTTCACTTTTGTAAAGAAGTGTTTTGACAAGAGGCCTGGCATGCATATATACATACAAACATGCACATGAGTACACACATACACAAATATGTATATGCATACACAAACACATATAAGAGAAAAGTTAGCCACTGTGAAGTATTATGAATCTCGTGTTTATTCTAAGATTTAACTTAAACAGAAAATATATTTTCAACATATTAATATTCATAATGGAAAAATCAGCAATAATAATCAGTACTGAAATTTACTAAGTTCAAAAGTTTTAAAAGGTGGTATTTGATGTAAAAGAGCTTGAAAATACTTACTTCTTTATTTGTGCTAAAGCAATGTTATTGATGAAGATCATACTTGAGAGCCCAATGGAGTCAAGTCCACTGACCATCTTCTGAATCATTTCTATACTCTGTACATTACCCTTGGAGCCAAATGCCTGGATAAGGCGGGTCACCGCTAGCTTAGAAGGAGTCTGGTCCAGCTCCAAGGTCTTTTTTAGAGTTCCTAGAGCCGCTAAAATAGAAAAGCAAAAGGGTAGAGTTTTCCTTATTTGATCTATATAGACTTTAATGCATTTTCAAAATCAGCTTTTAAATCTGAGCATCACATGGCTATATACAAAAAGCTATGAATAATTTACTCTAGATTACAGAAAATATTAATAGTTTATGAGAAATCCAAAAAAAGTGTTTGATGATCTATATAGTATTACAGACTACTGAAATTTTTGTCATGAAGAGAACACAAAGATGACCTATGACTTCAAGCATAACTCTTTTTCAGGGGCTGGGCATTTAGCTCAAGTGGTACCATGCCTACCTTGGAAATACAAAGGTCTGAGTTAGATGCCCCATACCACACACACACAAAAAAAAATCACTCCATTTTTTTCATGACTAATTCCAATGATGTTGATAGGTTCAGGAGTACAAATAAGGAAGAACTGTAAAAATTAAAGGGATTCCAAAAATACCTTTTAGCCAGATTCATATTTTGCCAAATTTTATTAACTCAAAAGACTGATGATCATAAAAAAATTTTAACATGTCAAAGATTTTTCTTCTGAAAAATTCTGGTCCAAACAGGATTACTCAGAAGCAGCTGAACTGGAAAATTCAACATTTACACCAACAGATTTATTTTACATTAAAAGACACCTTGTAGATGTTTTCTTGTAGTCCATTTTTTAAAAGAAAATACAGCTCACTCAATTACTATGGCTGTAGCAAATAGCATTTTGTTTAAAGAATCACAAATATAGAATATCCTTCAGATTTTGACTCATCTATAAGTGTAGCAAAATCCTGATGTAAAAAGAATAGTAGATCACAGATGTAATATATTCAGTGTAACAATCACAGTACCACTACCAAAGAAAACTTCACGGCTTTACAGCAATTAAAGCAATATAACCTAGACAAAACTAAGACTCTCAAAGCAGCTTTCTGAATAAGAACAGCTTATCTTTCACCGAAGAATGGGAAAGGGTAATAATTAAACAGTCTATAAAAACAATATAGTAAAAGACATGATGAATTTAATCTGTTACTGAATAAACTATTATTATCCCAAATCTATAAATAACCTAAGCCAGCAATTATCAAACAGGGCACATAGGTGACTTAAAAAGCATATTTAACTGAATTTTATTTTTTTATTTTTTTATTATTATTTTTTTTAAGGTTTTTTGAGACAGGGTCTCGCTTTGTGGTTTAGGCTGGCCCTGAGCTCAGCCTCAAACTCACATCACAGCAATCCTCCTGCCTCTGCCTCCCGCGTGCTGGGATTACAGGCGTGAGCCACCACGCCCGGCACTGGTATGTGGTATTGGTTGCCGCTGGGGTGAGTCTCCACACCCAGTACTGTTATGTGGTTACCGGGGATTGAACCCGGGTCCTTGCGCTTGCAAGACAGGCGCCGGAACAACTGAGCTATATCCCCGGCCCTTAACTGAATTTTATAAATACACATTCATATACAGGAAACAAAAGGTGTTTTTATACTACTTTAAAAATACAGATAATAGAAAATAAGCATGATCATGTCTTGTTAACTTGAAGTCATACACAGATAAAGTGTTTAGTATTTTAAGTACTAATGGTAGGAAAATCTTTCCACCAGTAGATCAAAATAACAAAAATATAATGATTGTAACTGGAATTTACTGAGCACTTTACTGTATTTGTTGAGAATTTACCATATACTAGTCCTGAAAAATTACTCTCAAAACCAACTTTTTGAGTAAGCACTGACTTTTACAGATGACCTTCTAAGGTCAAAGTCACACTGCCAGACACCAACCTCTGAGTCCAAACATTACAGAGGAAGATCTATGGGTACATGAGAGAGTGGATGGGCAAACAGAAGAAATCATTTTGTGTCTCTCCAGAGGGAGTATAAAAGCTGTGTGACCCAAATCATCTTATGCATAATTTGTCACCGTAGCTAATGACCTAAAGATGAACACACACATCTCCTGCCCACAACTGTACTTATCCTTGTCTTTTCCCACTCTCTAACAATTCCAACATTCACTCAATTAACTCAGTGATACTGAGTAAACTGTAAAGGTGCTATGCATGTAATAACTATTAATATTCTACAACTACACGTTCAGGAAATAATAGTAAGATGTATTTGGCTTTCTTTTTTCTTATTGCCTTAAATGGAGTTGATTAAAAGGAACCTGAGAGAGAGAAGGGTAGAAGAATGAAGAACAATTTTAAGACTCAGAAATGTTCAACGCCCACAGAGCACAAAGCAGAAACAAGGACAGGGACAATGGCATTCCCTCCCTCACTGGTGACTCCTTCACTTCCACACAAGGTTGAGTTTGTGCTGAGACTGGGCATCAGGGGTTGGAAGACCAGGGAGAAACACTGAGCTTCTCACTTCTATTCTCAGACAACGATCCATTCGAGCAGCACAGTGGAGAAAATAAAATGACAAACCAGCTTTGTGCACTTTCTTCTAGTTTCACAGGGCACCTTACATACAAGTAGAGGGTAGGAGTCAAAATGAAACGCCTATGAGGTTCAGCTCAACATGAACCCTTGACGTTAAAATTAAAAAATGTTTTGTTTTTTGCATCTCTAGAAAAGCTATTTAAAATAAACTTACTTATGAGTAGTAAGTTAACTTTCCAGTACCTTAAAATAATCTCTACATGAAAAATAAGCTTACCAAATTCTTTTCTATTGGAAATGTAAGTTTTTCAAAGTGGTAGTAACAAAGCCCCACAGTATCTGATTATGATTCAGGGCTGTCCAAATG
The DNA here is from genome assembly GCA_004026965.1 of Petromus typicus. NCBI lineage: Eukaryota > Metazoa > Chordata > Mammalia > Rodentia > Petromuridae > Petromus > Petromus typicus. The sequence continues at coordinate 39,555 of PVIR01010335.1, read as the reverse complement.
GATGTGTGGATGGACCAGCCTTGCCTGAGGAACAATGAGGTATGACAAGGTGGAAGAAATATGTCAAAAGCAGAATTCAGCACTTACATTTTCAGACCTGATTAGTTACAGAGATAGCTAAGGACCAGCATGTGAAACTCTTACAAGCAACACCAAGGCTGCACAATTAGTGCAACTTTCTCAGAGATGGGCAATTATTTCATACACAAGCAAGCAAGGAAAAAGACGTTACACACAGGGAACCAAGTAACATAGATTTTAAAAGTCAAAAAGCTTTTCTTTTCCTCCAGCCTTAAAGATAATACTAAATGGGTTGTGTTGTCAGCAAAACTATGGTGTTAACAATATTGGCTAAAATTCAATCATAAAACTTAACGCCAAAAGCTTCTAACGTAAACTGAGTTATTACTGTCTCCCTTGGGAGCTCACTCACCAGACCTCCAGATCCAACTTCACTCCACTAGGCAAACCTATAAACAGCCTCCGCCACACCATGGAGTCCCATCCCAACCCTCCCCGAGCCATCGCTGCATCATTCTGGTGTTATCCTCTTAACGTTCATTTAAGAACTCTTAACCGTATTTTATTGCTGTTGGTATTATGAACTATTAAAAAAGTATTAGATTAAGTTTTAAAAATCAATATTATAATCATTTGGTGCACAATCCCACACATTTAACACTCAATTTAACACATTTGCTATCTCACACACAACCAACACAATATGCAAGAAACAACTGCTGGGAATTGTTTCAGATGTTCGAAAGTATGTTAATTTCCAAAGCAAAATGACTTGTGCTGTGAATTTTAACGCACTTGAAAGCCTGTACTTTCTCTCGTCCTGGAACACAAATTTTGCATGTCTGAAGAGCTGTGATTCATCTTAAGAAAACCCATCTTGTGTTAAATGGAATGGAAACTGGACTAAGTGGTCAAATGACAAGTACATTCATATTCAAGCTGTATTATAAATGCATGTACAGTAATTTACGTCTCTCAGCTACCACAAAAGGCTCTTGATAAGCAGGTAATTTGCTAAATGGACTCCTTTATCCAAGTATTCGAAGGGCGTTACAAGAAAAATCTGCAGAGGCATTAATGTGACGTAAAGGTCAAGCATTGTGACATACCTTTCAAATAATCCCGCCTAACTTGCGTTATGATGAGGAGGCTGTTGGCAGCATCGTTCAGTGTGAAGCCCTTGATGTGGGTCTCAGCGCTAAAAGAAGCAGACATTTAGAAAGGAATTACTGACATGCTTCTGATACGATAATAAATGGTTGAGCACCAAGGTGAAATTATAAAAACTACTGTTCGTATGTTAAAAATATTGCTGCAAAATATCGACCTGGAGACAGCTTTTGTGTTATCCTGTCAATGGTTATAGAAGGATAATTTTTTTTTGCATTCTGACAGATGACAAAGTTGGAAATGAGCAACAAAAGAAACAAAGTACAAGATTTTTTTTAAACAATCGGTTCAGATTCTTGAATGCTGACATATTAGATGACTAAAATAACTGCATGCCCTGCATTGTTCGGCTGTATCCTAAGTGGGATACTTTTTCCTCTTTTTTTTTTACATTCACCATAATTATAAAATGTAAAACTATTCTTTCAGCAAGAAAAAAGAGCATTTATTTTCAGCACTGTATATTTAAAATATAAACTAAAGCATATTACTAACCAATACCATATCATTTGGTTGATTAATTTTCAAATTTCTGTCATCTAGATTCGTTTAGTTTTTAAAGCTTTTAAACATAATAGCAGAACTAAAACTATCCTCACATTAAAATTAAAAATCTTCACACAACAGTCTTGTACTAGCCTTAAATCTAAAGCAAAATTCCTAACTTTTTAAAACTCAAGAGTAAAAATTGCTTTACTTTCACTAGAATCCACAGAATTAAAAAACAAAACAAACCCCAAATCTAACATCTGGATATTATTTCTGTTTGCACAACTCTTGTGATGAATTTCAGCATCCTTAATGCACCGAGGGTTCATCTCTCGATCAGGAAATCTCCGAAGGTCAGAAGGAGCAAAAGCAATTGCGGCCATTTGCCTGATCAAGCTCAGTGACGACTCTGCTGCCAATGTGAACCAATACACAGCGAGCAGATTGCCGGGGAAGCAGGGTCACTGCTAAATGACTCTGATCAATCCTAGGAAAATCCTCCAAAGACACCACCACACGCCCGTCCTCTCAGTCACTTTCAGCTGCTACAGTTCGCCCTGCAGTCTGTGGACGCAGGATTTTCTTATCCCACCGACCAATCCTCTTAATTCCACCAAAGTACCCGTTGCTCAGTTTGACTTTTTCCCTGTGCCCATCTGTCAAAGCTTTTAAGTCAACAATTCATGGATGAGACTACAAAGTGCATAAAAGGGCTTTCTATCTATCATGATTAAATAAATTAGGCACCTTAAAAGCTCACTTTTCACACCAATCTTACTGTTATGTTTTATATCACCTCTACTTAAGAAAGTTACCTAAAATTCTAAAACAGGATAACAAAATTTCTTTTAACTGCAAAGCATGTACTAGAAATTTTTCTGAAACCCCAAACGGAACATTTTCTATCAACAATCTCTTCCTATCTCTAGAAGTTACCTACTCATTACAAGTATGAAAGCAGAGATACATAGCAAGAAAAAAAAAACCTTCTTATCTTATAAATGTGAAAACAGACCAATCACAACCAAAATATAATCCAAATTGGACAGAAGAGAAAAACTACCGAAAATTACTTGCAGAGATCTTTGCACTGGAATCAATCATATAGTAACATACGAAATTTATTAAACTCATTTTTTCCAGTGTTATCAAAGCAAACTTTCTGCAGTGATAGGTATGTTCTTCATGTAAGCTGCCTACTTAGGTTGGTCACTAGACACATATGGCTATATGGCTACTATGACAGAGAAACAGAATCACTCATCTAATTATATTTAATTTTAAATAATTTAAACAGTCATACACGGCTAGTCACCACTAGATTGGACAGCATACAATTCTAAATTTTTCTTTTTGAGATCAGCCAAAGTAAAAAAAAAAAAAAAAAAATACAGAGTGGGAGGATATCAACCTTTCAATTTATAACCAATTGCAAAAATTAATCTTAACCAAAAAAAAATTTCTACAGATGACATTAGACACTGGAAAGTAATGAACAGACTATAGATTGTGTTTATATAACAAGCACATGGGACACAGTCAGAGCTCATAATTTATATTACTTTGGAAAATGTTTCTAGACAAAATGAAATAGGCAGCCAATAGGACAAGAGAAAATGATATGCCACTCTCAAAAGATAAAGCAGGGCTGCAATGTGCTTCTCAGCTTCTCTAATAATAATGTTTAGTTATCAGAGATGTAAAATAATAATTCACTTCCCTTACTGCTCTTTAACCAGTTTCCTTTCCTTAAAACAATTCACTATCAGTACATTTTTACTTTGAACATGAAAAAAGATGGGGAAAAGTTGGTTTGTTTAAAAAATTTCAAGGCAGCTGTTACTGTTACTTTTGAGGTTTCACTGTTTGTTGGGAAAAATCAATGATCTTGTCTGTAAAATAAGGTCTCATTAGAAGTTAAGTGTATCTTGGGCCGGGGAGTTAGCTCAGTGGTTCCGGTGCCTGTCTTGCAAGCGCAAGGGCCCGGGTTCGATTCCCCGGTAACTGGGCATGGAGACTCACGCCCAGCAGCAACCAGTACCACATACCAGAGTGCCGGGCGTGGTGGCTCACGCCTGTAATCCCAGCACTTGGGAGGCAGAGGCAGGAGGATTGCTGTGATGTGAGTTTGAGGCTGAGCTCAGGGCCAGCCTGAACCACAAAGCGAGACCCTGTCTCAAAAAAACCTAAAAAAAAAGAAGTTAAGTGTATCTGTAGCATATTAGAGACAGCAAAAACAAAAAACAGTTTATAGGAAAACTACTGTTCTTGAGACTGATAAAGTAGCATTACATAGATAACTGTAACAAGAGAGTAGCTCATACAGGGATGTGAGTTTTGTTTTGTTTTTTTTTTTTTAAATTCTGATCACTGATACAGAGCTGGAAAGGAAAGAGATAACCTCGTTCAGTGCTAGTCATGAACTAGGAAATGAATCTTGAAAGATACATGACATACTTGAAGTAACACAATTGGCTGGATAGGAGAAATGGCACCTGAACCTCTCCTTCGGAATTCCCTCCCAGTCCAGTAGGTTATTTTAAAACTTATACAACATGGACTTAGTCTTAGTTACAATACTATAAACCTGGTAGGCTAGCATAGCTAAAATCAAAGTATTCTCAACCATACAACTGTCTCAGTTTACAGGTGGAATCTAAACAGTGGAGCTGAGGAGCAGAAAGCAGAATATCAGTGGTCAGGGTGGGACAGAGGGAAAGGGGAGAAGATAAAAGGCTGTGCAGTTTTATGCCAGCTTATGTTCTGGAGCTTGACCACAGCATAGTGGCTACATCTAACAACACCATATCATATATTTAAAATCGCTAAGACAAACATGTTCTTATATGCATATATGTGGACGCGCATACACACACACACACACACACACACACACAATACACACAATTACAGAGAAAGTGGTGGAAACTTTGGGTGGTGAAGGTTATGTTTGTGGCCTTCCTGCTCGTGGTGGTTTCATGAGTATGTTTATCCCCAGCTCACTGAGATGTACACATTAAACATGCTCATCTTTTTACGTCAATCATACTTCAAAAAAGCCTCATGAAAATCTAGAGAAGGGGGAAAGGAAGGAAAATTAACCTTGGACTTTGCAGGTTGTAGATAAAAGGAGAATTACAAAGTCTATGCTTACAATAATATTCTAGACAAGCACCCTTCAAATTAGATCAAAACCTGTAGCAGTGTACACAAGTAAATGTTTTATACTATATAGGTTGTGATTAGTCAGAGATGTAAAATAATAATTCACTTCCCTTACTGCTCTTTAACCAGTTTCCTTTCCTTAAAACAATTCACTATCAGTACATTTTTACTTTGAACATGAAAAAAGATGGGGAAAAGTTGGTTTGTTTAAAAAATTTCAAGGCAGCTGTTACTGTTACTTTTGAGGTTTCACTGTTTGTTGGGAAACAAATATATATCAGATATATATATAACAGATATATATAACAAATATATATAACAGATATATATCCTATATAACTATGTAACTGAAATCAACATTTTACCAGAAACACAAAATGCTTTGCTATTTTCTAGCCTATTTCACTTTTTTAAAATGCTGAAATCATTAAGCCAGTCACCTTCAGTGATAGCCACACACACACATTGCTTCTGCTTAAACACACCAGGAGGCAAGGAAACAAACCATTGCTTTTGAATCATCATGTATGAACATTTTATACTTGTTGAGTATGTCCCACAGTATGCTCCCATGTGACGTAAGGGGGCACACTTGCACAAAGGGAGCATAATCCAGATGCCTGAAACATGATTCCCGCACCACCTGGGGTGCTTAGTAAATGGCACACTCCTGGGCACCCATGGGATGAACTCATCCGAATCTTTGTGGTGAACTACAGGAAATCTTCTCATGCTTCCAGAGTGAGGATACTCCCAGAATAAGCTTGGTCAAAATAAAAAATTTAAATCTGTACTTTTGAAAACTATTTCAGGCTGAGAACACAGCTCTGCAGTACTGTACCCGCGTGGCAAGTCCAATGTCCTGAGTTCAATCCCTGGTATCCTTCTTTGCTTATCATCCTATATACCTATATATCTGAAATCAACATTCCCTGGGCAGTGTGTAAACTTTTTAGATTTGAGTGGCAAAACTGCAACCTAAAATCTACTTACTTGCTTGCAAAGTGCCAATACTGCAATTAAACCTGGATAATGACCAAGCTTCAGTCATACTTAATTGTCAACAAAAAATATTCCTGGTTTTGTCTACTTCACTCTCTTCCCAAATCACTGCTGTTTCAGAACACTGTTAGTTATTATGGGATCTTTTCACAGTAATTTTTTTGTGAAAAGTAATCTTAGAAGACAGTCCACACACCCTTACTAATTACAGATAGGACACTGTTCGGTATAAAATTTTCCAAGTCACTGACTGTATGTACACTTTAGAGATTTGTAATTTCATGAGCAAATGAGTAAGCACATAAATGAGGCACTTACTACATTAAATACTCAAACAGTCTGAGTGTGACTGTCTCAAAACAGTCAAATAACTTAAGACCACATTTACTTAGACAAACACTGTCTACATGACAAACCAGCCAGTGCACACTGGAACTCCAACTCTGTGTACTGCCCAGTAATGTTGAACTTTCTAGTGACCTGAAAGTAACACAATTAGCTGGACAGGCAAGCATCCTATTTCCATGAAAAGAATGGCAAGCGTACTATTTCTATTCGGGACTCTGATTTCTCTAAGTGCCATGACAAACACTTCAGGCCAAAAGTTGGCTCAGAGATTTTGAAATTCACAGTATATCAGGGAAAATATGAACTTTCCCATCAGAAATAAAGCTGTTGATTGTCAAAAAGACATATCCATGTTCCAAAGTAGGTGATCTTGAGCTTCTTTTTGGGGGCCATTTTTAGTTAACTACTCGATGGATAAGACAACAGGGCTAGATAATAGACATACCAATAAGGAAACTTTACTCCTGTTTTGAGTAGCAAAGTATCTCAATGTAGGACACTGATGGGGAACCTTTTAGAGAACAGTGCCCAAATAGCAACCCAAAATCCAACTAGTTTATCGCAAAGTGCCATACTAATTAAACCTGAATACTGAGGTGTTTATATGCACAAATACCTTTTGCCTTAACAAGACAAATGTGCCACAAGTTTGCCACTACTGATCTAGGGAATTAACCCAATACACAAAAACCACTGCTATCATTACCACCCAAAAAGATGTTATTTTTTTAAAAATCCAAAACTGAACTAAAAAACACAGAAAGAGAAAGAGTAAACTTTGTACAACAAGTCTGCTGAATGTCTATTTTCTCCTCATTCTAAATTATCTTCAAGAAATTTTTAGTATAAATAATACAACGCACTCATCCTAAGGAAGCAAAATTGAGGCTCAGAGAACATAGGTAGCTTTTCCAAGGTCATAGTGCTTTCAAGATTCAAACCCCTGTCTAAATGCAAAGCCTTTGGCATCGTCTTTATATCAGAATGCTCCCACCAGAAAAGATACACGGAACCAAATGATAGAATATAGTAAAATGTTTGTTTTTCTGTACATGAATATCTAAAATGAATTTTAATAAAATGTATAGAAATCTACGAGGCCATTAACAGCTGAATTATTTTAGGTTAAAAGATAACTTACAAATGGGTTAACTTTAAATATGATTTTTATGAGTAACTAAGGCTAATCAAGTACTACTACAACAATACATCTTTAAAACCCCTAATGGTTGCCAGTATTTAAAGTAGAAGGTAAAAATGGGCTAATACTTACATATCTTTCACTTCCATTGCTTCTATGAAATTGTTCTTGAGCAACAATAATTGTATAAGAGTTCTGTAAGTGTCACTGCTGAACATAACATTTTGTCTTTGTGCTCTCAGTAAAATATTATATGCAACTACGAGAAAACAAAAAATGAGAAGGCATTATTCTGAAATGACAAAAAGGAGGGAATTACCCACCAAATCCTTAAATTCATACACTGTCATTTTTCTTTGAGATATGCACTCATAGCTACCACTCCACAGACACATACTGACTGAGCAAACAGCTCACATCAATCCTTAAAACTACAGCTTTGGAAACTACTATTTCATCAAAAAGGACGGTGGTACCCAAAAGAATTTCCTTGTAAAATTATTGTTCATACTAGCTTTCTTAAATCAATAAATTATGTTAGTACCAATAAAAAATGAGAAACAGCTCTTCTAAATTTATCAAAAGATGATACAAGTTTCAAAATAAATAGCAAAATGTGTTAAAGTCCAAATAAACCAGAGGTATAATTTAGACTGAGGGGAACACAAGATTCACTTTAAAGCATCGTTAATCTATAAGTGGGTGGTTACAATGGTTAACATTGCAACACAATAGCATTAAAGTGAATATAACCTATAATTCTAAAATTAGGAGATCAAATTATTTGGCTACGACAGGACTTATACAAAAACATACAATTTTCAAATATACAGATATCTAACAAGTAAACTAGGCAACATTTGTTTGACTGATTAACAGTTTTATTTCACTTGTTCACAATAACTGTCAGTGAATGAAAAGATGTTACCAAAAGAGAAGTAACTACACTTTTCAGTCACTTACTTTTCTGAAATAAAATGGCTTGGCTATAAACAGCCCCCTGAAACTACAATCCACTCTCCCATGTGTATAAACAGATAACAGAGGCAGAACGCGACTCAACTACCACGTACGGCCTTCTGAGAGCATAAAGCTCCAAGTGAAGAAGAACAGAACATGTAATTAGGAATGGACATGACATAAACGTTCGCAACATTCTATACAATGAAGAGAGGTTTCTAAATAGGCAAAAGTTGTTATGCTTGTATGTGTGTGAGTCCGGTGAGTTTGTATTCTCCTCTCAAATCAATGAAGTAGCAATGTCAAAAATTTACCTCTTCCGGTCCAATTGGGAGGAAAAAAAAAAAAAAGAGGTAAGATATGATAATAATTATATCTGCATCCTAATGAAAGAGCACAGTTTGGGGAAGTGAACTGGGGTATGAGTTAATCAACTATTAAACTTTTCATTATTAATGCTTTGTCAGCATTAAATTACCAAGTGCCTTGTACTAGGTTTTTGGTTGTAAACACCTATATGTGCCAGGGTATTGGCAAAAAGTATAAAATCACACAAATAAGCAAGACAATAGCATTATTTTAGTGCTAATATGAATCCATCACAAACTTAAGAACAAAGTCACAGCATAGCTTTGCTATAGCTATTTTAAGTGATGATACACGACTGCAACATATTCCATAATTCAGTACAATGTATACCCCCCACCCCACCTATGTTAGTAAACTTGCAATTTTCCCATTTCAGCCTCCCAAATTGGTGAAATTGTGAGCACACATCATTGCACTCAATTCAAATGTTTACTTTTTAAAGGTTGGTGGAAAGATTTAATGTACACAGGTAAAATGGTTCATGCCCATAGTCCCAGTCCTCAGAAGGCTGGAGCAGGAGGGTCACCTTGAGTTTGACACCAGCTTGGGCGACATAGTGAATTCAAGGCTAATCTAAATAACTTAGCAAAGTGCAGGGGATTTAGCTCAGTGGTTCTGGCGCCTACCTGCCAAGTGCAAGGGCCGGAGTTTGATCCGGTAACTACATACAATACTGCCAGGCATGGTGACTCACGCCCATCCTCCTATCTCTGCCTCCTGAGTGCTAGGATTACAGGTGTGAGCCACCACGCCCAGCACTGTGGTATGTGCTGCTGATTGCTGCTGGGCGGGAGTCTCCACGCCCAGTGTGGTATGTGGTGTCCAGGGATCAAACCTGGGGCCTTGCGCTTACAAGACAGGCGCGGAACCACTGAGCTAAATCCTCGGCCCTGAATGAAGATATTTAATATGAATATTTAAAATTAACAAAATAAATCCAGACACTTTTATTGCTTTCCAATACTGTGGCATACACATTAAATTGATATGACTGTGTTATTCTCCATTTTACACATACACTTTGTTTATAAAAACCATGTTCCAAGGCACTAGGAAAAAGTAGCAAATAAAAAGCACTGAGGAGACTTGATAACTGATGAAGTCATAAATAAAGACTGTCACAGAATTCCTCCTTGCTCATCAGTGATTTTCTACCTTTTGCTACTGTAATGTAAAACCAAAACTAAACTCATTTACCACAGGTTTCTGGTGCAATAATCACAGAACTATCAGAAAAATATTAATACAAGCATTCAGTTTTCAAAGCATTTATATCATGCTGTGTCTTCAGATATACAAAGAATCCTAACACATATAAAAACTGAAAACTCTGTATTAACAAAATAAAACTAATTAATAATTTAGTTAAATGCTTTCACTTAAAAATAATTTTTTAAAAGGTAATAAGGAGTTTTAGAATCTGATGATATTTTGACCTTGTATTCATTTGAGCTACATCAGAATTTCATCAGAGTATTTACATAGCATGGACAAAGATACTTAATTTTATATTTAGCTTTAACAGATAAATGGTGAAAGACTCAAAGATAGACTGCATATTCAGCAAAGGAAAATGACTCAGGAAAATTACATTCTTGGGTAAATGAGAAAGTGTAAGAATTTAGCTTGTACTTATTTCATACATTTTATATCAGTTTTAGTTAAATTTCCAGTTGTCAGGAAATTAAGTAATTCTATACACTTTTACCTTGATTCCTTCCTACTGAATACAGCCCTTACTGAATAGACACTGTCAATATTAGAATAAAAGAACCCTGTTGCAGTTATTTCTTTAATAGTTAAATCTTAAACTAGTCATAATAGATGTAGAGCTATCTTCAGAAAAGTTTGCTGAGAGGAATAAAGGAAGAAAAAAAACTTTAACATAAATACTAAATGACTATGAAGTCATTTTTTTCTTATCCAAATAAAAGTTACAATATTTAACCTCCCCAAAACTGTGATCATGTTATCGTGAAGGTATAATCATGTGCCACATGACATTTCAGATAATGCTGCTGACCTCATTAGCCTTCTTAGCAGTATGGATACATGTGATGTTCAGATTGTGATGAAATCAAACAATGACACATTTCTTGGAAAATAGCTCCACTATTAAGGAACATGTGACTATATAATCTTGATATTTAAAACCCATATGAATAAGTTTTATTAAGAAAAATTCAAATGTACAGAAAAACATACAAGAGTAGTCCTATGACCCTCACTTTCCTTATAATGACAACCTAATAATAACTATTATTATATTTGTCCAGATTTGCCCAGAGGACTGGGCCTGGGGCCTTCACCCTGAGCTACATCCTCTACCTTGTTTGTATTTCTCATGACAGAATCTCCTTAAGTCACTAGCTGCCCAGGTTGGGCTCAAACTTACCGTCTTCCTGCCTCAGCTCCACTGAGCATTGGGATTACAGGCATGAGCCACCACACCCAGATGCTTCCCTTGTTTTTCATAGTTTAAGAATTTAAAAATCCACAGAAATGTTGATGTTTTTTCATCTATCAATATTTCACATTAGGCTAGGGATTTAGTTCAAGTGTACTGCGCCTACTTTGGAAGCATAAGAGCCTGAGTTCAATCCCCAGTACTGGAAAAAAATAAAATAAAATTCATATAGGTTTCAAAATTTAAAGTATCATCCTATAAATCATAATACAATTATCATTGCTTAAAAAAGAATTCTGTACTATTACTCATCACTTAATATCTATATTTTTCAAATTATGCTATTCTAATATCTTTTAAATTAAAAGATATATGTGTATGAAATTCATGTTTCATCCATCCTAGAGCACCTAGGGTTTGCTGGGCCAAAACGCCATGTTGCTGTTCTAAACAAGAGCCAGTAGGGAGGTTTACCTCGGCTCCTCTGCAGCTTGCAAGCCTTCAATAGCTCCTTCTCGGTCAGAGGGTCTACAGACGCAGGCGATGAATTGGGGGCATGTTTATCGTCTTCATACCATAACTTTAAAACAAAATTATTCAGTTAAACTAAACTGATAAATACAGTGATCTCTTCCAGTATAAACGAGGGTTAATGTAAGACCTAAAGACACACTGACAGCAAAAACTGTTCCAGTTTTAAAAACAAATTACCTTAGGAACATCAAAAGGAACTTCCTGATTGCTGTCTTTAAGAATTTCTGCTAACAATCTTAATGTCTTCTCACGAGGAACAATATTTTCTTCCTGCATTTTATTCCAGACAGCATCAGCTCTTTGCCAGTCACCATTTTTTTCTATAAAATTTGATTAAACAGAAATTAATAAAATTAAACAGAATTCCTGGTAATTTAGAATTTTTCTTATTTGATGTTGAAGGAAACATTACTACAAATACTGCCTTCAGGAAGAAGAACCAAAAGTCAGTGTGGCCCAAAGGTGAGGAAAAGACTATTCTGTATACTTTTTGGTACCTTTTAAATTATAATCTTTTAGAAATGCCACACCTATTAAAAAACAGTAACAATAAATATTTATCCATACTATAAAGTCTGAAAATCATGTTGATAAGGTCTGTCTTTTTAAAGTAAGTAATGGAGAAAATGCTCACTGTAAAGATCAAAATTGGGTAACAATTCAATTATGCCCTTTTGTATTTTCAAGGCTGAACACATACATATTCACTGTCTAGTATGTAGCTGGGAGTCTAAAAGGACTTGAAAGTATTCAAATGATTAATTTTTCTTTAATGCAAGTCTATGGACTGGGGATTTATCTCAGTGGCACCATGTCTGCCTTGCAAGAGCAAGGTCCAGGGTTCATTTCCCAGCAGGGGAATGGTGGGAATTTAACGATTAAAAAAAAAGCGGGAAAATTTCCCTGGATCATATATGGACTGTAACCTACCTTTTTCACATAAAATATATTGAAAGAAGGATCAAATACTAATAGAAATTAACCAGAATTTCAGATGGTTTTATATATATTCAACTACTATGAAGTAGGAACTGTGCAACAGAAGCCTAGACTGGCTTGTACACACACACACACACCCCCCTAAAAAGATCACTTATCAACTTTGGAGGTTCAAAGATAACCAGCACTTAAAAATTAGTAATTAAATGAAAAAATATATTTATCTTTTACTATTTCATATCATTAAAAAAAAAAACTCCTGAACAAAATGTATGAGAAGTACAGATATAAAATGATCAAAATAGAATATAAAATAATAAAAATAATTGGTGCATTTATAAAATATATATATACATAAATGTAGAGAAAGAAAATCAGAAAGATGCTAACTGACAGGGAGTTTGGAGAGGGGAGTGGACAGTAACATTTTCACATTTAGCTAATGTGGTTTTAATTTTTAGTACCTAGACTGTATGCATTTTACTCATGTCATAATACACAGGAAAAGATCTACATGTACTTGAAGAAATAATATAAATAACTCAAGGCAGAATAAATGTGAGGCTGTAAATTTAAACATAAAGATTCTATGAATTTTTAATGCAAAATTACAAATGTAAGGCACCTTCATTTTGATTATTTTACGTATGCAAAGAATAGCCTAACCTTAACTTTGTGTATGTAAAGAAGAAACTGAAGTGGTTAGGACATTATAAAATGTCTAGCAAGAGGGTGATAATATGTCATTTAGAAATATACGATTTTGGGCCGGGGATATAGCTCAGTGGTTCCGGCGCCTGTCTTGCAAGCGCAAGGACCCGGGTTCGATTCCCCGGTAACCACATAACAATACTGGGTGTGGAGACTCACCCCAGCGGCAACCAATACCACATACCAGTGCCGGGCGTGGTTGCTCACGCCTGTAATCCCAGCACTCGGGAGGCAGAGGCAGGAGGATTGCCGTGATGTGAGTTTGAGGCTGAGCTCAGGGCCAGCCTGAACCACAAAGTGAGACCCTGTCTCAAAAAAACCTTAAAAAAAAAAAAAAGCCCCATTATGGAGTGCAATCATGATGTGTATATTTAATGTACCAATAAAGATAATTAAAAAAAAAAAAAAGAAATATAGGATTTTTCCTATATAGGTGAGTTATTTTATATATATATTATAGATTCTAGAAGCTATATATATATTTTTTTGGAGACAGGGTCTTGTTTTATAGTTCAGGCTGGTCCTGAATTCAGCTCATTACTCTCAGCAATCTTCCTGTCTCTGCCTCCTGAGTGCTGGGATTACAAGTGTGAGCCACCATGCCCAGCACTGTGGAATGCAGTATTGATTAAATGCAGTACTGATTAAAGGTGAGCATGAGTCACCACATCCAGCATGATTGTATGTGGTTACCTGGATTGAACTAGGGACGTTGGGCTTGCAAAGCAGGCACTGGAACCACTGAGCTAAATCCCTGGCCCTTTCTGGGAGCTAATTTTTAAAGACTGTCACAAGGAAATGTCAAAGTATTTATAGTACTGTGGAAGGCTAATGCAGAAGGATTGTACGTTACCCAACCTAGGCAACTCAGTGAGATACCATCTTAAAATAAAAACTACCAAAAAACAGCTAGGGATGTAGGGTAAAGGCCCTGGGTTCACTCCCTGTACCAGAAAAAGAAAAGGTCAAAAGACACTGCAAAGAATTAAAGATTGAATTTTGACAGAATCAAGAAACAAAGGAGTAAATAAAGATATAGGAACAAAGATAAATAAAGTGGAGTTATTTTGTAATACAGGAAATTTAAAGCCATTAAAATTAAAAGTGAGAAGTTTAGCAACAGAAGACTGGTTGAGGAAAATCTAGTACAGTACATCCATTCAGAATATTAACCACTTGTAGGTGTTTAGAGAAAAATGTGATATGTAACAATAAATTGTCATATTAAAGGAAGTGTTTAGCAGTGATTTTGTACAGTCTGTCTTGTCTGTCTGTCACTATAGCAGAGTCCATGATAGGCTTGAGGTTGACAGTGGTGACACAGAGGAGCTGTAGCAATAGTTGACTGAGCAACAGAGAACAGTGTCTGCGGGGCTTCTGAAGAGGAGGAAGGTACCAACAATCAGTGCAGCAATGTTCTTTGAGCAAAGGAGGAGAACCCCTGAGCACGGGGACTTTCTGACTCTTTCCTGATTGGAGTAAGAATGCCAGTACACAGAAAGATTACAGTGCCTGGTGATAACAGGCAACCTCTGAGACAAAGTTCAGTCTAGTTTACACTTCAGCCCCTGCTGAAGACTCTACATTTGACAATCCCTGGAGTATCCTGAAAGTCCAATACTGCTTTCCTATCACTGCTTTCAGCAGACTAAATAAGGGAAAATTTAAGGAACAGCCATGTCACTTACTGTGTAACATTAGCAGATAGTAGTACAACTGGTCTCTATCACATTCAAACAGCTTTTGTGTCAACTCCACTAATTTTTCCAGAGTTTCTCTCTTAAAAATAAAGATTAACAGATTTACATTACATAAAAGATTTTATAGTTAACAAATAACAATTGAACAATCCTTCAAATACCTTTACCCATCAGGCAGGTTAATTAAAAAAGTTAAAGGGCTGAGCACAACATGAATATACTTACTGCCACTGAACTGTGCATTTAAAAATGGTTAGAAATGACCATTTTATGCTTTCTATATTTTACCACAATAAACAAGTTTAACTCCTTAGAATCAAATCTAACATGAAAAAAAACAAAAACAAAAACTAACATGGTTTTAGGAACTGCCACAAAAGTATATTTTAGAAATGTAAAGACGTCTGGGGCAGAAAGCAAGGTGGAGAGAAAGAGTAACACGTCTTTCATTAATAAAATACTCTCCATCTCAAACATTCCACTCTTTTCCCGAGGCTTTTAACTGGCAGCATGTGAATAGCTACTGCCCTGGAGGACAGGACACTGGAATCCCACTGGCATCGATGCACCACCTGCAGTCACCCAGACTGATAGAGGCTGAACTGCCAAACAAGCAGTCAGCCTGCTCAAGTCAATGAGCGTAAACCAAGGTAGAATCTTCAAGGCCCAGGTTAACACTTTTGGTTTCTACTGCATCACAGGAACAAGAAATCAGCTATCACTTACTGGTAGAGCAACCAAGATGACAATGCTCCCATATATCTCCTGACACCTCCAAATGGTCATATGACACATATGATATTTGCTAACAACAGTTTTAAGTGCTTGGGACATCAGAAATTAAACACACACCTGATTATTGGTGATACACTTAACAGAAAACCACTGAAGTTTTGCAGGTCGAGCTCTAATGCCTGGAGTCTGAAAAATAGTCACACAACAAATGGGGTAATGCTTATTATTTAAACATTAATTTTTCCTCAAAGTCAGTTTTTCTTCTAGTGAATCTGCTGCCAAACATATATACCAAAAGAAACCTATAAATTAATCCCACTGTTAGCAAAGACCTTTAATTAGGATTAGAAGAGAACATAAAACGGAACCCATATGTAACCTATTTCTAGAAGATTCAGGTTATTTCAAAATGCTACTTTGCAGGCCAGTATTCGTTTCATAAATCTGCAATAAGTATTTTAGTTCAAAAAGAAGCAAGAACTAAATCAACCTCAAAATATGTCAAATTAAGCACGTGTGTGCATGTTCCCACTTGCCCATGAGTACACCTCCTCCCCACAAACACACTTCTTTCAGATTCTAGCAGAATCAGGAAATGAAAATTACTAGTATGTTACATGGAATAATTATTGTCAGAATAATAAACCCATGGCTTTCATTTTTTTTAATGTTTTGTAGAATATACTGTGGTAAAATTACCAGAAGTGCTAAAATTAGATGTTTAGAGAGTACAACAAGCTACTCTCACAGTAGCTAACAGCGTTAGCTTACTTTAATAATTACAACATACTTTACATAAGCAATTAGAACTTTCCTAAGGTTTAGTCAACCAGCTTATTTCACAGAGTCGGATAGCAGAAAAAAAAGACAAGCCATTCTAACATAATTCCAAGGATTTATCCCTCCAACTACAAAATTTTCATCATCTCTAAGAGAGTTTCACCACTAAATACTACATTTTAATCACAGCAGTAAAAGACCACTCTATACTTAAAAGCACTAGCTGCTCCACTACAGAGGAATGACTTTTCCTTCTTTCTCTACTTAGCTCCAAAAGAAAACAGGCAACCCTTGACACTGATCTCTTATTTATGAGTGGTAGTATCATTATTACTGAGGCAGGGTCTACAACACTGCCCTGGCCAGCCATGAACTCCTGGATTCAAGCAGTGCTCCCATCAGCTAGGACTAATGAGGTACATGCCAGCATCTTCACTATTTTTAACTCTGGAAAATAACACTGTATACTGTAAAGCTAGGAAATGCAGCAGAAATTAACATCTTGCAAGAATAATAGAAAAAAAATGGTCAGTGTAAACTGTGCAACTAACATGGAAATATCAACATTTTGGGACATAAGACATAAACACTGACTAGATTAACCATTAAAATATATTTTTCAAGCACCATTAATAGCTACATTCAGCCATAATTTAAGTATTTCCTTAAATCTATTTGTTGCACATGCATTATCCTGAAAATGAGAGTGTTCTCAATGTATACAAAATGCCCTTGAAAAACTAGTAAGTAGTCCTTTTTAAATATAGCAAAATGTAATTCACTTACAAGTTTCAATATTACTACTAATCCAAATGCCAAAGATCTAAACAGCATAACTTTCATGACAAACTCTTCTTGTTTGTGGCTGATTAATCTGCCTGTCACTGGCAGAACGACTGACTTAGACAGGAGATCTTGCCATGTTTCATTTTGAAATGGAGCACTATTTTCACATATAAATCTCAATCATCAAAAGAACATCTAGGTCAGATTAACTAAATCTCCTAGGCTGTTGTAATAGTCAACATTTCTGGCTTATCTCTTAACATCTTATTGAATTTTAAATATTGCAAGTTGAAAGCAGCAATACAAAATGTAATAACACAGAGAAGGGAATTCTAATTGGGACATTAAATATATCAAAAACCAGTTAATTAAAACAGTCAACTCAGCTCTAGTTCTTTGTTTTTTGCTACATAAAATTTACTTTGGACAGTAAGGATAAATAAGTACTATGATAGGAAAAATTCATAAATCTGTTTCTGGGTTATGCTTTCTTCTTAACACAGCTTTTCGCAGTTACTTTTAAGTACCAGCTTCACTTGTACAGGGAAAAAGGTAAATCATTATAAAGAATAATCATAACCTCTCTAATTCCATTATGTTATTCTGACACTAAACCTGCTGGTATCAACACTAGTTTCTATGTGTATTAAAAAAGATACCAAAGTTTTACCTTTTAAGTGATAAGGAATGAATATGTTTCCATTGTTATTTCAAACCCTATCTCAAGGAAGATCACATTAAATTTGATTTGAACAGAAACTTTCACCTGCTTTGATTATTGTTAGTAATAATATAAACAGAAAATAGTAACATTATCAATAAAACCCCAATCTAGTCTCAGATCTTCTTGTTAGTGTAAAAGAAGGGAAAATCATGTACGTGGGATTTCTAAGAGTGGGCAAATACTCGACTCGTGAATGCAATTCAATTCTTTACTCCCACAGCAAGGACAGAGAGCAAGAGAGGGAAATGGTGTTACAGCACACATTCGTCCTTTCCTCTGAACTCTTCAGATGTAGACTTAAAGATCACAACTAATGAGGAAAATATAGTAAAAACTAAATACAATCCACTTACTGGGGTACTGCAGAATATATTAAACTAATTCATGGGACAGGGGATATCAACTTGCATGAATGCTGACTTAGCATGAAAATTTGGAAGCCAAAGGGATAAAAAAACTAGCTCTAAAATCTACTCTGCATATAAGGGGACAAAGGATCCATCCTGGCCTTAATAAGGAAGGCATAATGGAATTAAAAACTCTAAATGTGATCTGATAAAGAACAAAGACCAAAATCCTAAGCAACTGGGAGATTATCAAAATACATACTTCTGGGGCCGGGGATTTGGCTCAGTGGTTCCGGCACCTGTCTTGCAAGCGCAAAGACCTGGGTTCGATCCCTGGTAACCACATACCTATATTGGGTGTGGAAACTCACACTCAGCAGCAACCAGTATCACATACCACAGTGCCGGGCGTGGTGGCTTACGCCTGTAATCTCAGCACTTGGGAGGCAGAGGCAGGAGGATTGCCGTGATGTGAGTTTGAGGCTGACCTCAGGGCCAGCCTGAACTACAAAGCGAGACCCTGTCTCAAAAAAACCTTAAAAAAAAAAAAGAATACATACTTCTGGTCTTAAGTGGAAGTTTCCCATGCACTGAAAAGACAAATCACTGTGACTGCAGTGTGATGGAAGGGAGAAACAGCAGATAGAGGAAAAGGAGAAATGTTAAGAAAACCCAGTTATGTAGAAAAAAAGGTCTCTGAGGGGGGTGGTAGGGTGGGTCGGGCTAGGGGAAAAAATGAGAATTAAGATGTGTCTTATACTGGTACAAATCCCCACTATGGAGTGTAATCATGATGTGTATATTTAATGTACCAATAAAGATAAAAAAAAAAAAAAGAAAAGAAAAAAAGGTCTCGCTGATCTAGAACTTGGGCCATTTCTCTTGCCTCAGCCTCCCAAGTTCTGGGATTACAGGCCTATATTATCATACTAGAAGGGAGACAAGATTATTTTGACAGTTCAGATACTAAGAGGGCCAGGAGGTGGTGGAGGTACGGATGGTGCGATAAAATCAACAGAAAATGGGAACTCAGAACTTGACTCGAATTCTATAGCTGCTAGTAACTACTAAATCTTATAATCCACATTCTGAAAGCAAACACCTTTCTTTGCCTTAATCAATTGCCTCTCGATGTTGTTTTGTGAGGCTCAGATGAAGATGTACATGAAAGCATGAGAAGTGCTAAGAGAGTTATTATTATCAGTTACATTGCTTGGCTGGTAATCTAGGTTTGTGCTCCAGGGGAAAAGATGAGACTTAGAAATGCTAGTGAAATGTAAAGAATCTCCCTCATTTCTGTGACTGTAACTAAGAGCTATATAGCATCTGCCCCATGGCAGGCACGTGTAAGTGCTTACTTAACTGGTCCAAGGATAAAGTTAAGATGTATTTCTTTATAGAAACCTTTGATAGAGTTGTTTCACATTTCATACTATTTCACATTTATACATGTATATATCATCTCTCCGTGGTTTTAATGTGCAGTCTTGAAACACAAAATAAATTATCAAAAGAGAGTATTTACTTATTTGACAATGGTGGGGATTGAACTCAGAGTATGCTAAGCTACTTTCTCAGATACTTCTTACTTATTTTGAGACAACGTCTCCCCAAGTTGTCCAAGCTAGCATCAACTTGAACTCTCCTTGCCTCATCCTCCTGTCAGGATTACAGGTCAGCATCACCATGGCTGCCTATGTTATTTTACCATCACGTTATTCCTAGAAAACCGGTGACTGAAAGTACATTAAAAAACACTTAACTAAAGGACGGCTAGGTATATAGCTGAGTGGTTCCACGCCTGCCTGGTAAATGCAAAGTCCTGAGTTTGATTCCAGATACCAAAAATAGTAATAATGGTAACAATAATTAACTAAAGGCATGAAGTTATTTTTGTTTGTTTACAGAGAAATATCATCTTACTTTACCTTTATTTCTAGCAAAAGGAGTGTCAAGACTAAAACTCAGAAGCCTGGGTATTAATCTAATCTTTGCTACAATGAACCACAAAGTCTCATCTATAAAGATATGAACTCTTCTGTCTTCATCTATCAGGGTCTTAAAAATGGAACAGTCAGGGCCAGGGAGTTAGCTCAGTGGTTCTGGCGCCTGTCGTGCAAGCACAAGGGCCCGGGTTCAATTCCCTGGCAACCACATACAATACTGGGCGTGGAGACTCACCCCAGCAGCAACCAGTACCACATACCACAGTGCCAGGCGTGGTGGCTCACGCCTGTAATCCCAGCACTCAGGAGGCAGAGGCAGGAGGATTGCTGTGATGTGAGTTGGAGGCTGAGCTCAGGGCCAGCCTGAACTACAAAGCAAGACCCTGTCTCAAAAAAAAAAAAAAAAAAAAAAAAAAAAAAAAAAAAAAAAAAAAAAATGGAACAGTCAAAACACTTCTGAGAAATGATACTAAGCAACTAATGTGAAAATCAAATGTAGCTATTGGTAAATGAGAATTTTAATTAGACTAAAAACAGAAAAAACAGAAACACAATATGATATGTGTAAAAAAATATATCCTTTATCTTACAGTTAAACAGTTAAAAAAAAAAAAAACCAGGCCAGGTTGAGAATTTAGCTCAACTGTTCCAGCACAAGGTCCTGAGTCCAATACCTGATAACCACATACAATAATGCCAAGCATGATGACTCAGACCCACCAGCAACCAGTACCACATACCACAATGCAGGTTGTGGTGACTCACACCTATAATCCCAGTACTCAGGAGGCAGAGGCAAGAGGACTGCTGTGAGTTCAGGGCTGTCCTGAGCTATATAGTAAGCTCAGGGACAGCCTGAACTACAAAGTGAGACCCCGTCTCAAAAAACAAAACAACTAACTCATATTACTCATCAATTAACCACAATCCAGGAAGTATGCAAGCTGCTTTACATATATTATGCAATAATCTTTCTTGAAGAGAAATATTATATTCACTCTTACAGATGAGGAAGCTTAGAAAGATTTAGTAACATACCCACTATCCCATAAGCAAGCAGATGGTAAAAGGAGAACGTACTCTTATGTCTTTGCCTTCTTCTATTACATCGTGCTTATTAGCAGAGACATACTTTCGTCCTGCAGAACCTCTCACTGCTTTATGTGAGAACCCATGCTTCCTGTCTACTCTGATCAGTGACCTGCCAATACTGATACGAACACACAGAGAGCAAATTCAACAGGCAGACAGCTCATCTTATTTTCAGATTCACTTCATTCTTTCAAAGGAAGAATTAATACTAATTTTTAGAAAATACATATTAAACTACTTGAGCTACAGAAGCACCTAAGAAAGGTAGACTGAGCTAAGAGAAAGAAGTTGTGAAGTAGTCTCGGTTTTTCTTTCTCGTACTGACCTTTTTTCTTCTTTGAAAAACAACAGGAGATAAAGTAATAACTCTTTCAGGTTCTGAGCCTCATTTCCAGTTTTATAATAAACAATTACCCATATACAAAGAAGGAGTCCACATACTACCCTGTGTCTTACCTACCATGGACATTTTTGGAAGGGAACACAGAGTAAAAGTAATTACTTATGTATTTATAAATGTTTTAACAACATAAGCCAATTTTTCTTAAAGTAATGTATCCCTCTTCCGTGGAATGTTTTATCTTCTCAGCGGACAAAAAATTACTTAAGAGTGAAATTAATCATAATTTGGGCAGACTTTATAGTTACCCTTTGCCTTATCAATTCCAGTAAGGAAAATTTCAGCAAAGCCTAGATAAAATATACTAATCCTAAACAGGCCAGGTTTGTCACCTACCATTTCCCATAAGCTGCTTACCATAGTAAAATAAATAAATAAAGAAGAAAATTCAAATTAAATGCCAAACAGTTGCAGACAGCACTTGTTTGGCTGATTAACTTGTAGACAAGCTTTACAAATAAATCTGAGCATGCTCTGCAGCAAATTAAATTCTACTGCTTTTAAGAACAAAGAATTCTTTGGCAAAGAGGATTAGCAACTTTACACCCAGGAATGCCAGTTTAATTTAATTGTTCCACAATCCAAGATTTAATATGCAAATATCATTTTGATATATAATAGTGAATTTAACAAAGTAAGGAAACAAATTCAATATACATCCAGACTGCCTTTTCTGAACTGCAATTATATACAATAAAGAAGCTGCCCAAGTCCTCCTTCCCTCCCATTACTAGAACTGAATTCTATTAACATGAATCAGAACAAGTGTTAATTAAAGGTTAAATTTTTAAAATGTATTCTAATTAGAAGTCTAAACAGCTGTACAATTAGAATATTGTCCTTAAAATCATACCTCAATGATCTTCTTGGCCTCCTTGTAATTTCCTGTCTGTAGGAAGGCAAAGAAGATATCATAGAGCATTGCCATTTCACCTTGTTCTTGGGTCATAAAGTCCATTGCTAAGTAAAAGAAAACACACACACACACGTATATATATAACTACATTAGAAGAAAAACTAGAAACACAATGTATGTGTAAAAAAAATCCCTTTATCTTAAATGTTAAAGAATAAACGATTACAGCTTTATCAACTGACTATTCTGTCTCATTACTTATCTAGTAACATACATATATGACATTAAGATTAACTTCAAACAGAACTTGTAAAGGTAAGACGTTAAAATCTTCTTAACTGCAGAGTATTACGTGGAGTACAAAAATAAGGCTAATTTTTCCAAAAGGAACAGTTATTAAATATCAAGGACATGTACAGTATAGAAAACCTAACTGATACCTTTCTATTCAATTCCTAAGTGTAACAAAGCTCCTCTAGATATGCTTACTTTCTGTGACATTTTCTCCTCATGACAATACAGTCAGATTAAATAAGCAGTAAGGGAAAAAAAAATCTACACCAAAATACTTAAAGGTAACACACCTTTCTGGATTAGATCAGTCTCTCCTTTCTCTATCAATTTACATAAGACGTCATGTAGCCGTGGTAATATTTTATATTTTTTATAACAATCAATGATGGCCTCAAGGGCAGCACGTAAATCACCCCTATAAAAAATAAAATAAATAACAATTATAAAGTATATCTAAATTCAGTTTAAGCTTTCAGTAGCAATTTGGAAACAAATCACATCATTAGTGTTTGAGTTTTACTTAAAGTACAAATCAAGTTAAAATGGAAAAAAGAAAAAAGTCTTCAATATGTTCAAAATATATATAACTAATAGTTCACTTTCTCCTAGATTTACCTTTTATTTTATTTGATAAATGCTACTTATGGGAAAAAAATTAAAATCTATGATTTTATTATAATCTAACTATGTAATAAATTGCTCTAAATATGTATTATTTCTAAAACAAGAACTACCATCAAATATTTTTTCCAATTACTTATGTGCTTGCACAGCCCTCAACAATTGCAAGATCTGAGAAACTATTGCGTGTCAATAAAAACCTACCGAAGAATTTTTAATTTTTATTTAGCATTACACTTGTCAAGCCTCCCTCTCACTAGATAAAAGCTGCAGGATTCATGGACACTGGAAATGACTATGCTACAACTAAGATACTTTCCTGGTAGGTCAGGAGATTCCAGAATTCTAAATATTTTCAACAGAAGGTAAGCTTTATAAGTTATTTTCAGTTGTAAAGTCAAAGTCTTTTAAATGTGATAATAAAATAAAAAGGCATTTTCACTGTGCTGGTTTCTTTTCTTTTCTTTTTTTTTTTTTTTGAGACAGGGTCTCGTTTTGTGGTTCAGGCTGGCCCTGAGCTCAGCCTCAAACTCACATCATAGCAATCCTCCTGCGTCTGCCTCCCGAGTGCTGGGATTACAGGCGTGAGCCACCACGCCCGGCACTGTGGTATGTGACACAGATTGTTGCTGGGCGTGAGTCTCCATGCCCAGTATTGTATGTGGTTAACCAGGGATCAAACCCGGGTCCTTGCGCTTGCAAGACAGGCACCGGAACCACCGAGCTAACTCCCCGGCCCTGGTCACTGTGCTGAAGTTTCTTAAGTGAAGGGCAGAAATGTATTTTTAGGGTCTTGAAAAAGTACTTTTTTTCCTTTAAAAGGAACATAACAATGTGAGAACTATGTAAGACTTGCAAGAAGTATAGAGAGTAGTTAACCCAACTCTATTGCCCCTCTTTTTATTTTTAAAAGAATAAGAAAATTGAGGCATCTAAAGATTAACCGATTGGCCTAAACCTACTGAGAAAACGGGCAGGCACTGGCAGCAGCACTCAGACCCCACTTTGAGTCCAGTGAATCTCGATATACATTACATTCTAAGAAAGCACCAGAGTCTGCACAGCCTCAGAAGATGGTACATTTTGGTGTAAGAAATTAAAGTTTTTTGAAATGAGTATGAAATGTACTGAAAAAGAGGCATGGCAAGAGACACAGACAAAAGTACCACCAAAGACAATTAGTGGCAAACAATCTTGGTAGAAAACAAATTTCTATTACAAAGGCAAGTTTTCAAAAAGAAGAATGCCTTTTAAAATTTCCTGTTAAAGCCTTAACATTTCTATTCATTATATAAATGTTCCCCTACTCAGATTAGATTGCTATTTTATCTAGATTCAGATTTTAAGCTGTACTAAAAAGTAAATGCAACAAAGAAGTGTTCATTTCACTGCGATAACACTGACACAATGAAAACGAGCCTATCCTAATGGAACTCTACCTTATCCTCTTCTGAAGCCCTGTTTACAGTGCATCTTCCGGCACCCCACAGAGTCATTTGAATTTTTGTCATTTGGGGTGAAGACTAAATTACAGGTTAATTTCAAAACCGCAAGTACATGTTGCAGGCTAGATTACTGTCATACAAAAGAAATGCTATAGTAGTTACCACATATGATATAAAGCTTTATATAATCAGTATTTTCTCTCACTCTAGACATAGGTTCAGTATTGCCCTTCTACAATTCCATTTAGTGGAAAACTACTAAACCATTTTTCAGAGTAAAATCAGCAAATACTGGATTTTTTGAACTGGTAAGATTTGCTTTTTTCAGATCAATTCTCAAACTAGAACAGTATTATCTCAGTTCTTTCCCTTACATTAGCTCAAAGCTATCAATAAATGAATGAATAATTGTTCTGTCAATCAAAGCACATATTAATGTCTTTGGTCTCCAAATATATGCTTTTGAAGATGACACATACTCTGAACAACAGAAAACACAAGAGGAGTAAAATGAAAATACTTCACGTATTTCTTAGTACGTATCAGTGTTATTGCTCTTAAAATTGCCAACAAAATGAATTACAAATCTACAACAAAACATTTCTTACAAAATCTAATAAGATAGAAATGAAGTAAATGCCTACTTAGTGATTCTCCTGCCTCAGCCTCCTTCCTGAGTGCTAGGACAACAGGGGCAGACCAACACACTAAGTTAGAAAATTAACTCTTTAACAAAACATTTTAAACTATCCACTATGATATTTTTAATGACTAGAATACTCCAAATTTCAATAAACTACATAATGTAACTCTTATGAATAAACTGTGCTAATAAAAAGCAATTATTTAAAAATGTTTTGATTGATGCAAATTAACAACTGAAGTTTTTACCAAATTCTGTAAGCCCATGAAAGGCAAAACTGGAGAAGATGACGCTGTAATTCTAACACACACACACACACAGAAACACACACACACACAGAGTGGATCTAGTAAACAGTTTGAAAACTCAAGTGATGTTTATTAATTTGAATGGGTTCAGTTGGTCTTTATCAAAACTTCTAGAATTTATAATTTTTTTCTAAGAAAATAGGAGTATATAAAACTACTATGATTTTTTCATTACACAGAACAACGAAAAAGACTACTTTGAGAATCATATATAAAATCTGATGCTGCCTCTTATTTTATTTTTAACATAAAAGTATTCTATAAAAACAATGACAGAAAAACATGCTAAATAAGATATAAGGACTCAGGAAACAAACATTTTCTTAATACATATAACAATAAAAATCATACATGTGTTCCACATAATCTTGAATTATTAAAACTTGAATGACTAGTAGCAATTATTTACTCATCTGTAGTTTTCAACTTAATTTCCTTAGGAAATAACTTTTCAACCCAGAGCATATACTTAATTTAAACCACAAAAAAGATGACAAATGTTGATTTTTAATTGAAATAAAGGGCTTCAACAGTATGCATAAAGTGTTCATGAAGTACAATTTACCTAAAGGGCTTACTGATTGAAAAGCTCTCAAATCTGAAATCACTACAGAAAAGTGGAGCTGGGGCACTGGAAGATAGAGGGGGGGTTAAAGCAGAAAAAACAAACTCCACACCATATAAACAAACTGTTCTATAGATCTTCGGCAGGTTGAGTATGTGGAGAAACCAACGCAGAAGAAACCATCATCTTCACAAAAATTATTAAGACAACCAACCCTTGAAAAAGCTGAATGTTTTTTCTGTTCAACATCTATAAATGAAGAATCTTCAAGGAGACTGGTGTTGCAATTACAACTAATCTTCCCCAAAAAATTAACTGTGTTGAAGGCTTTGTAATTTCCCTAGGTACAATTTAGCTGTCACTTACTTTAAAATTTACTCAAACATGCGTTCCGAACAGCACTAACTTCACATGTCAAGTGCTTTCCAGCCAATTGAGTCTAAACTGGAAGTCGGTGTTAAACAACTGAATGATTAGACAAGATAGCTCATTTCCCTGCTCTTTTGTTCAGAATAAAATGCCACATTTACATTATCAGGCTCAACAGGATTTTCTGACAGAGAGAGAAAAAACCCTACTGCACACTGTCCGTACTAAGCACATGAAGCCTGTCATTTACCAATCATCCTTCAAAAAGCAATAGCCATGAATGTAACTTAATTACGACCCAATGATCCTTGACGAAAAATCATCTTATCACTGTCCTGTCCCCCTAGGGCAAATGAAACACTTTTGTCCTTTGGCACTGATGATGCTAAATTCTTAATTGCAATAATGGAGTAAAAGAGCCAAACCTCCTTAATTTCCTTTCAGCACACGAAGAGTTTTATTCTACAAGGCAAGCATTCCCCTAAATAATAAAAGTATCCAGTACAAATGAAGATACTAAACTTGAAGGAGAATATGTATGACAGAATGGAAAGTATTTTAAAAAATGTATTTTCCGTTTATTTAAAATATGAAAGCATTACAATGAGCTTGAAAACTTACACCATCAGAAGTTCATCTTAGAGAAACTGTGACATTTGGGAAGAACTCAAGATTAACTCAGCAAGAGTTCTGGAAGGATTATTTATACAAAGTCCGCGATGCACATAAATGAAATGCATATGTGCATATACAGATTATAGCTCAAATCCTTAATGGAAAGCAGATATTAAAGCCACTTTGATCATTTGCACTAATGTAATCCAGTTAAACAGCCTCAGATATTTTTCACATGCAATGAAACCAAAATGGATCAGCTATAAAACAAGTGAATCTGAAACTGCGTCATTTTCGTTTTTATGCTTTCAAACCTAATGGCCCAGATTTTATTGATTTCATTTCCTTTATCAAAACATAAAGACAAAGGCTCTTTTAACCTATTTTAAGAATTTGTTTCTACCCTAGTGAGGAAGCTCCCTGTCATCTCGCTGAATTATACATGATTTTAATACATAAAACACATTAACAAGTTACTTTAAAAACTGCTTAAAATAAGACTTATGTGGACTATTGGTAGATAAATGGCTTACAGAAGTATACTATATATATAAATATATATAAATATATATATATAAATATATAAAAGAAGTATACAATAATGCAACTATACATATTTCTTTTCTGTTCAATTCAGGCATCATCATTTTAATAATATCTAAGAAGATCAGTTTACCAACTTCTTTCTAATGTAAAACTGTAACGATGTTGGATTTCTCTTACAAATGAATAAAACGATATACATTATTCTGAACCCACAAAGCATTTTCAGACTAACACAAACTGAAATTAATGTTTTCACAGTGTTTTATCCAATGCTAGAAAAGTTGGTTCAAAATTAAGATCCAAGGAATCTTAAAGATTATCTTTTAGAATTCAACCATTGGGAAGATTGGCTTCAGAATTATAACATGAAAATGATATCCTTTTTAGTCTTTTGCAGTAAATATGTCAAAAAGATGCTTGCCTTAGAATCAAATAATTAAGGTGTTTTTTTGTTTTGTTTTGTTTTGTTTTCGGAGACAGGGTCTCACTTTGTACTTTAGGCAGGTCCTGAACTCAGCCTCGAACTCAGCAGTCATCCTGCCTCTGCCTCGTGAGTGCTGGGATTACAGGTGTGAGCCACCACGCCCTGGCAATGTGGTATGTGGTATTGGTTGCTGGTGGGAGTGGTGAACCACGCCTGGCATTGTTGTATGTAGTTACTTGCCTTGTACTGGAGCCACTGAGCTAAATTCTTGGCTCATAATTAAATATTTTTAATGATGCTCTGAAATGTTTCTCATAATTTTATCACAAATTTGAATAAATAACGTTCATCTCTCAGATAAACTCATACCTGCTGGGTTCGACTGCAAGGTATCACCTTCAACTGCGTATCAGTGAAGAGTGAATATATTTAATGAAATCAAGTATGTGTGGACTTCTGGGCAGGCTAATGTGGTTAGTTAATCCCAGTACTCGCCATGATCCTGAATTAACAAGCTGCTTTTTATGACTTAGACAATGTCACTGCATAAAAGTTCTAAAGTCAGGGTTTTATTCCAGCCTTTCCCCTGACAAAAGTGGTACTGTCACCACTTTCTGCAATTTTATAAATGATAAATTTTCTTTATTTACACTTTAAAATTCTCATGACTCTTAAACAGCAGACACAACCTTTTTATTCTAATAGATGATCCTGAAAGATCCTATCATGGAGACTGCCTCTGCAAAGGCAAAGGTAAAATAACACCACAAAAGTGAAAGCACAACAAAGCTTCCCCCAAAAAAGCAGAAAGCATTTCTGAAAGTAGCAAGATAGTATAAAGGAAAAGATACTAAATTTCTTTAGCCCAGTTGACAAGCCAAATTTGCCTGAGACATGAAGTATCCGACTGCCTCAAGTACTGAGAAGCAAAAAGCATGAGTCAGGTTAACATCTGAACTTTCTGTCATCCCCACTCGCTTTGCGTAAGTTCTTCCTGGTTCATGAGCCCCATCTGCAGATCTCTTTTGGAAAGCAGTCACATCTCCACTGTTCTCCATGTATTTCTATTTGTAAGATACTTTCCTACTATGGCCTCATTTACTTTGTACATGATTTTACTTTTGCCCAGTAGTATAGGGGGCCCTAATTCTTCTGGGCACTGGGCCCATTTCTTTCAAATCCCTGTGCAGATTTCCACATGCAATTTGCAGAGATGAATCTTTCAAACAATTGAAAAAATTCTAGTAGGAAGCATATTAATTATAGGATTTCTATATAAAGTTGGCTGCGAATATGAGAACTCTATAATACAGTAATTGTCTGAACCCCTATTTCTTTAAAAAAGGATGCAATGCTGAGATTGTGGAGGTTAAGATCTGAACAATCATCTAACTCTGCTAACTGCTTAAGACTGAACAGCAAAGGAATGATTTCAAGTGTGTGGGCAACTGTACATTCACATATGTGAATGTGCATATTTCTTAACATGCAGCTAATTAAAACAAGTTTTTAAGAATTCAATAGCAAGTTATTCATTATCTAGCTAATCACATCCCCTAATAAATACAAACTAACAAATTTGAGAAGACTCAAATTTGAGGACTCTTAAATACAAAAATTTATTTTTCTTTTGTCACTGCTAGGTCAATGTCCATACTAAAGTTAATCCTAATTACAAAATAAGCAGATTACAAACAGAATGTAGTCCATAAAAAGACAACAAAGATGTAAGATATCGAAAAAATAAACAGCAAAACAAAAAACAAAGCCAACCAAAAAAAATGAGGTACTTAAGTCATCTTGCTAAGATGTTTCAATCACTACAAGAATAGACTGATTTTTATAATTTACATTATAAACAATACCTGAAACAAGGTTGAAACAAGACTATTTCAAATGAGAAATTTCCAAACTCAATACCTCTTGCCCTGTCACCAAAATTCATCTTTCCACAAGAGAGACATCAACATTTCCCAAAAGCCAGAACAACTGTATTGGTACACATGATTAAAACCGCCATGTGGAACCCAGAAGCTAAAGGCATGTTTTCTACATTTACCACTGGGTAATAGTTATGGGACATAATCAAAACCCCAGGGGAGCCTTCTTTTTTGTATTTATCAATAATCTGCATTTATTATGTTCATAAAGTAGATTTAATTTCATGTAATACAATCACACATTCCTACAAAAAGAAAAAAAATCAGAGACAATTCCATTAAAAAGCCACAGAACCAGAAAGCTACTGGTAGCTTTAAAGGTTACCTAGTTCTTTGATTCCTTGGCAAATGACTCCTAGGGCTTCATGTCACCAGAGTATTTACAAAGTATAATCCTCAAAGATTAGACTCATTTTTTAACATCAATATTTAGAATTCAAAATGCACTGAACTTACTTTTCCAGGTGTACAGAGACCAATGGGAAACTTATGTTGGTAGATGGGTTTGCTAACCCTAGAGTTATGATGGCTTCATGCAACTGTTTTACTGTTTCAGTTTCACCTCTTAACGCTGCGCCATTAAGGATGTGGACAAAGGACAAGACTGTTGCATCTTGGATAAGAACATCCTTCTCTTTCATCTCCTTTAGAATGTTAATAGCATCTACAATGAAGTAACACAAAAGACCCTTAGGTAATTTCATGTAGGGAAAACAAACTGCTATTAAAACAGCATTTCAAGCCCAGCAGGAATGTAAATTCTAGTGTATAATGCCGATTTCAAGTTAATTACTACTTGCATTTCTAAACGAGACTACAATTATAAATCCACAATAGCATGGTTTTATCATTTCCCTGCAACTTTGACTACAAATTATAGATAGAGACTGTGTGCCCACTCTGCACCACATAACCCTGTACAGTCTGCCCTATAGCTGTAAGATCCTCCTAAATGGATGCTTTTATCGTTCAGAGCTAACATCTGCTAAATCACACCATTGTTTCTTCAGCAGATGGCTTGTCAGGAGGCCAGATAATAAAGATGTGTTTACACTGTATATACAGCCAGACTAATGGTCTGATACCGATAGGGCCTGTTTGCTATGTCGATACTAATTAGCCAAGCAGAGCCAATGAAAGCTTTCCAAAAGACTGCATGTTAATACATTAGATTCATTAAGCTTCATTAGGAAGGCAGAAACAAACATTTTAGGATATAGAATAAGTGCATTTTTATAATGTTGTTCTTAATTATTACACAGACAAAATGTTTTGACTTTATAAAACATGATTTAAAAAAAACAGTGGACTAATCTTTTATAAAGCCTTTTCTGTGTTAGAAAGGTACCTAGAAAATATTTTAATGTTCAAATCAGATGTTCCCTGTACATTTTCCCCCTAAAACAAAATTTGTCTCTGCTGAAAAAGAAAGAGGAGAGGAAGGTTAAAAGAGAAGTTCCAAAATAAAGCCAAAGCAAAAAGAAATAAGGCAATAGCAAGAAAATATTATCAAGTATATGATAATTATATTCAATTTAGTAGTTTAGTGCTATCTCAACAATAAGAAAATTAGAATATACAAATCAGCTATATGAGTTATGTTTCTCCTACAACTGTCTACATAAAAATTTAAAAATCCATTTTGTTAATGTTCCTAAAAAACAAAAACTACTGCAAAATTCATATTCTTACATATCAGGTTATGTTTGTAGGTTTTATTTTCAGCCTTCAGAGCTTCTTAAGCAAAAACAAAGCCATTAGTGCAGGCATATAAGCAAATTGTGCCATAAGTCATGATCTTCAAACCCAATCCAAACAGCAATGCTAATAAAAACTAGCTGCAGAAATGCAAAAGGCACTGAGCTGTGCAAATGTAAATGACAAGCTTGCCAATCCATTAAAACTAATGGCCTATACTGCCCAGGCAGCTCTGGTTGGATTCACATGCAAATTTGTATGCAAAGTGTTCAAGCACTTTGCAGGACATGATATACCATTAATATCAATTCACATGTTATTCCAGTGGCATAGACTTGCATCATTCTTTCCTTTATGTGCTAAGGCTTACCTTGGAGTTTACCATGTTTCCCCAATACTTTCACAAGACCTACATATTTATTGGTGTCAAGGACAGCAGATGAATCTAACCGGTCACTATAAAATAAAACCACAATTCCAGTATGTTAAAAGTCATTATCACTCTACAAAAAGCTCAACAGACCAGCTGAAACATTAATTTTGGCCTCGATATTTAAGATTTTTCAAAGCCCTATCAACTCACATAAAATTATATTCACAATGACTACAGAAGTAAAATTCCAATATATATATTATATCTCTCTATCTGAAAAGGTCACTAACAAATAAATACTTAGATTTTCTGGCCCTGCCAGTGATTTTAGCCTTGGTTGTGAACACTGAATACCTCAAATGGCATATTTTTTTGAAATCACAATGAAAAACAAAAAGGACATCTGAGAAATGGACAAAATTTTGTCATACTACTGTATGGAAAGGGCAATATTATCAAGCCTTAGAAAAAGATCACCATCATCATTGCTTTCATATGCAATTACCTAACTGATGGAAACTGGGAGTAGAGCCTCGGCTTCATGATTAAGAATATCTGACTGTACGTAAGAGATACTGCTGAAAATAAACCATAATTAATGACCTATACTGTGAAATATCAAAAACACAGACTATAAAAATTTTTTAAATTCTGTGACAGTGACACATATCCAATGCAGGTGATCCGTCAAGGGCCACATATCAACAGAAATGCTGGTAACTTGCTCCAGTGCCAGAGTACTCACAATTCTTGTTTCAAGTTCAGTGCTTCTTCTGCATTATCGTGTCGACAGCACAAATTTATTAAAGCTGCATAGCCACCGACAGCCATGTCTGATTCATATTTTGCTTTCAACTCAAGGGCTTTTTGCATATTCTAAAACAGAAAATTGAAGTCAAAAAGCAGTAAGAAATTAAAGGGTAAAATTTTACATTTTTAATTTTAATGTTCACAATTTAGGGAATTTAACACTATTTAAAAATAAATGGTGGCATCAGTTTATACCTGCCTCTCGCTATTTTTCTTCATCCCTGAAACAGTAAGCAACATAAATAGGTTTACCTGGACTAAATGATTTATTTGCAATATAAAATAGGCTACTATTTATACAAAACTTGATATTTTAGCTTCATGTATTATATTATTTAAACTACTTCCAGACTAAATATTTCCAATTAAGCCTCTATTCAAAATCCAACTTACAGATTCAGAAATACATATTTGTATTATTGAGAAAGTTTAGTATCCTAGCAATGTGAAAAAAATCTTTAAAAATTTAACAGTACTATCTCCATCTCAAAATTAGTTTTAAAGTTTTCCTAACACCACAGCATAGACCAAATCATACTGAACTAGAAAGTGAAAAACATCTAGTGATATTCCACAAATTGCACACACACACTGAAAGGAACAGAAAGTACAGCTGGATACCCGTTGAAAAAAGGCAAGACCCTTTATCTCGGAGAGCTTTTTTTCCAGCAGGAAAATGGAATTTCAATCCCTACATTAACAAGCTAGTAATATTTGACTTGCAAATGACTAGTGCATATATCAGTCGCTTGACAATCTAGATATAAGAGACCGGAGCCATGGCTTGAAAGGACATTTGGCATGTATGATAAACCTATCACAGCTGTTACTATCATTCACTTTGCAGATTAGTGTAAACAAACTACAGCAACCAGAAAACATGCCATTCAAGGTGTAGCTGAAATTAGTTAACCTTTCATTTAATTGCATCGTTCATGAGCACGATGTATAATAATCATTTGTAAAAATTACAAGCATTATATTTGGTTTTGCTTACTCTCATCTAAATAGAATTTTTTACCCTAATAGCATATTTGAAATATTTAAAATGTTACCTCTTCTGAACAAAGCATTAATATGAGTTGCTTTAGGACATCACCTATAGGTTGTTTATTATCTTTTAGTTTTTCAAGCGTAGACTCTAAATCAGATGACGTAAGTTGTGAAGTCTACAAAAAAAATAAATAAATAAATAAAATTTACTAAAGAAGGAAAATGCAACCCTTGTCATTTGACCTTTTGAGCTAACCTTTATTTATAGTTTCCTAAATGTCATTAATATTGTCAGGGATAATAACCTGAGAAGCCATGAATGGACTCCAGGTGTTTATGAACCTCCCAAGACTGGATGCAAATTTCCTAGGTTGCTGATTTTTCTGGGAGTGAAAATATGTTTTTAAAACTTCTTAACTTTAAAATGTGAGGAACCACTGATATTATCAAACATAGCCTATAATTTTCATTAAATGCAGTTAATACAGCTGGCAAAGTCCACTTAAAAACCTACTTACTTTTTGAAAATCTATCTTCTCTTTTTCCATCAATACATATACATCCTAAAATTGGGATTTAAATTAGTACAGAATTTAAAACACAGGGAAAAATTTATTAGCAAACGTTAAAACTAAGATTTTAAAGTCTTATCTCATTTTACTAATATATTTCTATTTTTCCAAAGTTTTGTAGAAATTCTATTCATACTTTTAAGCATTACAATTATTTTTAAATGTATACTTCAATATATAGTTTTTACCAACAATCAATGAAAATCTGTTTGAATGGTTGTCACTGAAATAAAAATTTTTATATTTAAGTAAAATTTAACATGCCTTTATATATAAATTAAACATTTCATAAAATCGATTACTATTATCACACAGACCTTAATCAATTCAGGAACATGGTAGCTATCCAGCAGATTACGAATGCCTCTGTAGATATTTTCAGGAATTTTCACATTCTGTGTAAGGGAAGAGGGGGAAAAAACCCTGAGTTTTAGACAACTACACTGAAATTTAGACAACTAACAGAAATTATCTCAGACATAATTTAAGTCTCCAACTCCTGCATGTCATTGAGAAGTGGTCTGGTTGTACTTAAAAGCAGCAATTTCAAATCTAATAGATACATGTCAGACAGGACAGGCATTATATAGCAAAAAATGAAATGGTACCATCTCCTTCAGCTGATGGAAGTATTGTCTCAAACGCTCCTCCTTGGCCTGTACCTCTGAGTCACTCATGCTGTCAATCAAGTTATAAAGAAAATAGCCAACAGCTTCTGTGGAAAAAAACAAGAGAAAGCATTCCACTAAAATTACTGAGACTGTCATGTTATCAAGATTAATTTATAAGAAATCATTTTGGTGTGAGATGTCACCCTGATGAGAGGCTCTGAAATGGCAACAATGATCACTGAGGCATAGAGATTATGTGGTTTGGGAGCACATATCTAACTGGTGAGTGAAAGGAATATTAATTATTTTCAGACCGAGTGACAGCTTTTCAGTACTGAATCTTACTTCAATCTATTTTTTTCCACTACTCTATGACAGAAGTGGTGCTGCCCAAGGCCTTGCCCCTCTCCTGTCCAAATCATAAGCAGTGAGAATAAATAAATGTCTTTACACATTTCTATACTAATTTTTTGGTAGATAATATTTAGGGAAACATAAAATTACAAAAGATTATTAAATGTTTAGCACAGAAAGTAAATAATTTTAATAAGTAGACACAGTAATCTTGTGGAGAGCTGCCTATTAGCCAATGAAAAACCAAGATTAACAAAGATGTTTTGTAACAACATTAATTTTCCTATGCATTGAAGCATAAAATGTACAGGCCCATGTGTTAATGCCTAGGATGAGAGAACTTTCAAGAAAGGTACCCTCTAGAAAACTGTATATTCTAAGTCTCATCATATGACATGAAAATTATTAAATGCCAAAGTAATCTTTTTAAAAATCCACAAGACCCTTTTAATATTAATCCACACTTGCACATTAAAATAATATAAACATTAAGAATCATTGATTTTTAGGCCTGTTTCCAGAGATGCTATAAGAAGCATTTTCTGGATACCTGAAAAGACTCCCGGCCCTGTCTTTTAATAATTGTAATAAAAGCAAACACCTCATAGATCTAAAAACGTTAAGGTTATCTTTGTTTAGATTTATAACCAAATGTTTTCAAATTTCACTTTCAAAAAAAAAGTGTTTGCTGCTGTAATCCTTCTAACCCATCATTACACAGAAGAATGGATTTGTGGGTAAGTTACAATCATTGAAATTGAAACGCTACCCGTTGGTCCTGGAGGCTCCCGGCAATAACGTCCATCCTTATACAACAATTCTGTTATCTGGTAAGACAGAAAATTTGTGCATTACAGTAAGAAAAGCAACAAGAACAAATATAATCTGAAATTGAATTCTTGAAATAAAGCCTTTCTTCAGTAAGGTATTATTCTATATCACAGTAATGCAACACTACCCTAACCCACAAAGGATTGTTTTGCTTGAAATAATAGGTTTGTCTTCTAAAAACAAAAACAAACACATGCTGAAGGAAACTGCAATGTTTTATGAAATGTCACAAAGAAAGGTTCTGTAGTAATTTGTTTTACAACATTTTAAACTAATTGTTATAAAAAGAAAATAGCTTTAGGAATTGTGAACCAGTATTATTTCTCATCAGACTGTTTTTGTTCTTGCTGAAATTGGACCACTGTCCTCCTTTTAGATCAAGGTTTACAGAAATAATAAAATATGCTGGACCAGAAAATAATCTTACTTTCTAGTATTCAATGAGATTTTTCCACTCATTTAATAGCAGTAAACCAATAGGGGCCAAATGTTTTGTCGTGTTTGTTTTCATGATTCACATCAAAATGGAAACACTAAAAGATATACAAAATACCTTTTTTTTTTGGGTGCCAGGACTTGAACTCAGGGCTTATACCTGTTAGCCAGGTGCTATGTCACTAAGCTATATCTCTGGCCCTCATAACATTAATTCCAATAGCAAAACTTTACTTTGAAAGAATCCAAAGATGTATTTTAGAATCAAAATTATTACATAACCTACAGTACTGACTTGTAGCTTTGAACATAACAGTTGGGTATATAGCCTCTGGCTGATGATAGAACAGAAACATATATTAGCTGTCCAAAATGATATGGGTTAGGATTTCTACACTGCTTTATGCATATTTTATAGCTGAGTTTATCTATCCTTAAAGCAATATAAATGTTAACTCAAGCTGCAGTTATTTTATTATACTTATTAGCTAATATGGAAAATTAGGCAAAACTGATCATAGGCCACTATGAAAATTAGGCTACAGTTAATGACAATTCAAAGAGTTAAAGGATAAAAACAAGAATTTTCAAAATAAAAACAAAGCTATTCTCACATACAAACTCCTGAATGAAGCAGACAAATTCTACCAGAAACTGTAGCCATATATCAGATGTATTACAGCAATACATGAATACCAAATTTGAAATAAAGATATCCTAGAAATCTCACTAGTAAAAACATAATTATGTCTAGACATAAATAGTTTCCATAAGGGATAGGGATTTAGCTCAGCAGTTCTGGTGCCAAGTATAAGGTCACAAGTTCAATCTCTAATACCAAAAAAAAAAAAACCCCAAACCTCCCACTATATATTAGATTTCACTACACATTGTGAGTGGCAATTCAAGTAATACTAGAAAAACAATTGAATGAAATCTAAATTTTAAAAAATATTTAAATTGAAAATTCCAATTGTTTAATTTTATTAAACTGAAAATCTTTCCATAGTTCATAATTGCACTTCCTATAGAAAACCAGTTTACTCAAAAAGGTAGCAATATAAAGTTGGTCTGCATCCCATTCAAAGAGAGACACAAACAAATATATATACAAATACACATCAAAATAAATAAAGGTCAAATGTCACAATGTAACAATTTGAACAGTATTCTTGGAAAAGTCCAAACAGTAAAAATTTAGGGCAAAGTCAAAGCCTCCTTTCATTAACAAATTTCTTGCTGTTTTATAACTACCACTTCTAAGATTTTAAATCTATTAATTTATAGAAGAACAGTATAATGTAAAAAACTTTTAATGGATTTTTACATATACCAACTTATGATTTGGATTCTCACAGTTCTTACCTCGCTCCAAAGACTTATATTCATAGACCTGCAGAGGGCAGCAAAGGATTAAAAATAAACTCAGAGGTTTTTAAAAAATATCAAGTTAAAATGCACTGTCAACCATACTATGTAATGTATACAGATCACAGCCTTTACATTAAGCAGTAAATATATGTTCGGAAACTGAAGCTAAGTTATCAGGACACGTAGTAGAAAGTGACCTCTCACTGAATCTTCAAAACAGAGACTAATTTGGATGAGAATCACTAAAAAATCATTCCTAAACCATGAGGTCCAAGTTTGATAAAATAGCACATATGCAAGATTTCAAAGTATCTGCTGGTAGAGTGCCTGTTAGTGCAATAGAAAAAATTATGACCCCATAATGGAGAAATAGAATACCTTAACTGACTGATCAAAATTTACATCATTAACTGGCTGCTGATGGACACTGTGTGCCTTTAGATGTAATTCCCTGAAAACACAGATTATCATTAATGTGGTATTCCAGCTAGGGATGTATAACCTGAATCTAATCAGGGGCAATCATTATGAAGAACATTCTCTAGAATAACTGACCTGTGTTCTCAAAAAACATTAATGTGATAAAAGACAAAGGCTGAAGAATTACTCGGGATAAGAGAAAATTAAACAGAAATGATAGCTAACGTCCATCCTTGAACTGGATTCTGTATACAAAGAAGACAGATGCTAAAAAGGACATGATTGATAAAACTGAAATATGAACTATATTAGCTAAAAAATGATCTCAGTAATATTAAGTTTCCTGGATATATTATTGGTGTGTTTGTTACATAAGAATATCTTCTGTGGGATTACACACTAACACATGAAGGAGTAAAGGATCATGATATAAAAAATTAAAGTTCAGATAATGCTAAAAAATATACTTTTGTAGGGCAGGGGAGTTAGCTCAGTGGTTCCGGCGCCTGTCTTGCAAGCGCAAGGACCCAGGTTCGATTCCCCGGTAACCACATAACAATACTGGGTGTGGAGACCCACACCCAGCAGCAACCAGTACCACATACCACAGTGCCGGGCATGGTGGCTCACGCCTGTAATCCCAGCACTCGGGAGGCAGAGGCAGGAGGATTGTGATGTGAGTTTGAGGCTGAGCT
>PVIR01010334.1:0-50378 GCA_004026965.1 Petromus typicus | reverse complement strand
TACTGGGTGTGGAGACTCATGCCCAGCAGCAATCAGTACCGCATACCACAGTGCCGGGCGTGGTGGCTCACGCCTGTAATCCCAGCACTCGGGAGGCAGAGGCAGGAGGAATGCTATGATGTGAGTTTGAGGCTGAGCTCAGGGCCAGCCTGAACCACAAAAGTGAGACCCTGTCTCAAAAAACCTTAAAAAAAAAAATAATAATAGTTGAGGATTTTCCAGAATTGTAGAGGTAGATTAAGTGAAATTCTGGAAATGGTAAAATTGTAGAAAAAGAGGATAAAATTGATTTCCAGAGATGTGGATTGGGGTGGAAGTGAGCATAGAAGCTAACTACAGCAATTTGGTGCAACAGATTTGGTGGTCATAAAACTGTCGTGAGGAACTGAAATGCTCAGCTCAGATCTGTAAGTACCAGGGTCCAGGAGAAATACCACAGTGCTTTCCAAGGGCATGTTCCAAACAAGCCAAAAATCTCTCCCTAAGTTCCTCAGTTTAATGTGAAAGGAAGTGAGACCTGGTTAGCTTGTTCCCATAGTAAATGTATACAAAATGACTGCAATCTATTTATAGTAATGATGTCAAAATTGGATATGTCAATTAGGAACTCCACTTAAAAACAATTACATTTATGAACAATTATCATCGAAAAGCAAAAGCTTATAGTAATGTCTCAAATATAGTAATTTAAATGCAAACATGACAAAATAATTAAATACTATGTGATTCTAAGCAAAACTAATGTTTGTCATTAGAAATCACAACAATGGTTAAATGTGGAAATGTGTAATGATTATTTAAAACTAAATAAATGCTTCCAGTACTTTATATCTTAATAAATTTCATGGGCTTCCATGATTTTAGAATTCAGTTTTTAATACACCTTAAATTTTTGCATAAAGTGAGTCAGTTTTTTAATACAAAAGTTATGTCTCAGTAAAAACAGTATGAGATTCCTCCATGTCAAAATGTATATGTAACCATAATAAATGTAAGTGGCCTAGAATTACAAATGAAAAAATAATCACCATACTAGACTCAAACAAAATTATCCTATACACTATCTTTAAGAGTGATACATAAAGACTGAAATGCCAATCTAAAAATATGTAATATGCTACATTTGATTTATCCTTGCTAATTTCAGACAAACATGAAAGTAGAAGCAGTGCTAGATTTAATGTAGGTAACTGCATCATAATATAAGCCACTCATATTTATTTATTTAAGTGGAAACATGGAGAAAAAATAGAATTATTTTAAAAACAAAACTCAATAATCAAAAACATTTTTGCTCGTTATATTAAACAAAAATTCCAAGGCCTACAAATCATATAGAAGACTCATAGAACCAATTTGAAAATTAATTATAAAATGCAATGACTACAAAAAGCAATACAGACTACACCACTAGAATAAAAGTAATACATAAATGTTTATGTATTATGTAAATATATTATTTTAAAGCATATTAAAATTCTAAATCGATATGTTGGTAAACACACATGATATGATAGGAGAAGTACATTGAAAATATTTTCCCAAATATATTAACTGAAGAAGCAGCAATGATGGATATTTTTGAGGTACTTCAAATGCTCAAACTCATTCTATTAAAAAATAATAAATTGATGAGATTTTCCCCATGGAGAAAGAAACTGGGAGCATGATTGAGGACAATGATATTACCAGAGAATGGCTGGCACTGACTATCTGCTAATAGCCTGAGAGCCACGGATGACAGCAGCATGACTGACAGTTAAGTCACTGACAGGATTCCTACCCTTTGGTAGATAGCAATGTTCATTAGAGTCATACAGGCTTATATATAATACATGTGGATGTTGTGGCCATGATAGCCTTGGGAAAATAAGAAGAGAGGTTAAATGAATATAAATAAACATTCTAAGCAGACAATACAAAATATTTTGTAAACACATAATCAAAAAAGAAAAAGAGAGCATCATGACCTGCACATATTTCACAAAAATTTTGGTTGGGGCCCCAGCATTCCCAGGATGAGTAAGCAGCAGCCATGAGTCTTCAAGTGACCCTAACAAGACATCTAAAAATAATGGATTCCATTTGATGTAGACACATGCAGAGTAACTGAAAGATTTTCACTTCCTTTTGAATACTAACACTACCATTTGCCTGACTGTTGAAGGTTAACCCTCAATAGACTGGAATATAAAAACTATAATATCTAGTTCATGCAGTCTTTTCTGTTGGATGGATATATATGGAAAATGCTTACAATAGACATGGGAAAGTCTATGAATTTTTGTCATTTTTGTTGTTCTCATTTTGCAGTATGTTGATGAATAAATCAGTTTGTATGTGTGTATTTTGACAAAAATAAATTGATTGATGAAGCTGAAGTAAACGATAACCTTGACTAAAGAAATAATAATAAAAAAGTGACTCTGTCATTTCAGAATTCTTATTATCCATAGAAGTGAACACTACTCCCATTCAAGAGCAATATCTATGAGTTTAGAAAAATAAATGTCAAGATTCTCAGAGAAAAGGAGAAGTAATCCTCTGGGCAGAGCTGTATAAAGGTCTAAGGCTCAAGAGAAATGTGTGATATTCTAGGGAAAAAAATAAATAGAAAGCATATGTTAAGATAACCGGTCGTCACAACAGGAAAGGCGGAGCTATAACTCAGGAAATCATTTTGGCCATAGAAGCTCTTTGAACTATAATCTAGAAAGGGAGAGTTGTGAAACTCAATAACAAAAATCTAAAATATTGCCCTGGCATTGTACAAATTAACTAAAGAGTTGTAAATCTGAGAATGGATTGAAGCAGTGCACAGTAAGAATAATACAAAACTTTCAAAGTAATGTTTGGAATCAAACCAACAAGAAGAAAAAGATCTAGAGTTTAAGTTGTAATCATTGTAATACTAAAAGCCAACAGATATCAGGCAGAGAGACAGGGCTTCACTCCTGCTCCTATTCCTTTTGTTAATTTTCCTTTCCTTTTTTATTAGTATATGCTCGTAGTGCATGATGATCACATCCATCACTGAGAGTTTTTACATGTACATAGAATATCTTAATTCCCTTTTTATTGCCTTCTCTTCCCCATTCCCTCTATATCTTGATCTTATCCTCTTTTGCAGAGAATAATTTGTAATTTGGAAATTCCTCTAGTAGAAGTTTTAAAGAATGTTTGAAGATTCTAGAAAGAAAACAGCCAAAGGAGCTAGGAACATACAGGTGGATGAATCACTCCAAAAAGGTAAACACTAAATATGCCCAAAATTATAGCACCTAATGTAAACTTCCCGAGATATCTAGTACATATTACAAAACAGATGGTCTGCAAACATTCACAAAAGAAAGCACATAACATTTGGGCTCAGCATGATCTCAGTAAATGAAACATGACAAACTAAATTTATTTCCTTTTCTGATACAACGACCATACGGCTAGATGAGAAAAATGCCTCAGAAAATAATGCATCTGGATTTCAGAAAGCCAGCTGACAAGTTCCTCAGCAGTCCTGTAGACAAGCCAGAGCAATGTGGGCCAGCAGTAGTGCCCTGGCTGGACTGAAGAACCTGCTTCTCTGCCCACACCTGGGTTACTGATTGATGGGCCCATATCAGACAGGTGCAAACTGTCTCACACCATGTTCCAGCATTATGTTCTTGGTCTTACTTTGCTCAATGTATTTATCAACATCTGCTTGAGAATTCACTGCAGCTGTCTGTGGGGAGTATATCAAAGCAGAAAAGAAGTTCAATAACATTTATTCCACAGTCACGATGTGTCTGTCGTACCACGTAGTATCTAA
This sequence comes from Petromus typicus, assembly GCA_004026965.1. Classification (NCBI taxonomy): domain Eukaryota; kingdom Metazoa; phylum Chordata; class Mammalia; order Rodentia; family Petromuridae; genus Petromus; species Petromus typicus. The sequence goes on along the minus strand of PVIR01010334.1, from coordinate 46,570 downwards.
AATTATTCTGACAACAGTCCTCTAAGGTGTGGGACAATGTACAGGAGAAAATTGGAATTCAGAGAGCTGAAATACTTTTCCCATTAGCTAATATTGGTTGAACAAGCAAACAGGTTTGCATAATTGCAAAGATAATGGTCTTTCTACTGTATTATTCTATCACAGAATAAAGATCAACTGTAGAATATGATTATCATAAAAACTATTGCTGGATTTTGCTACATTAGTAGGCATATAGTGATTAAATTAATGGAGGCAGTCATTCAGCCGTGTTTTGCAGTGGCCTGGCTATACTATGTTACAGGTTAAGAGAAACACATAAAATGCAGAGCATAGCAAGATCAACCAAGGTGGAGAATTAAGTTACAAGAACGTTTGTCTGAGTAACAAAAGACTTTTGATGTTATGATAGCTGTTTTCAAACACTAGGGAGACAATGAAGGAGAGGAAAGCTCCAGTAGAGTATGAGCACTGAAATACAGAATCAATGAGAAATGTCAAAACCTGGCCACTATTAAAAGCATTTTGTTGTATATAGGGGGTAGTGGGTTGTAAGGTGGTAAAGGGAATGGGAAAAATGTGAATGAAGTTACATCATATACTGGTACAAATTCTCAATGTTGAGTGCAATCATGATGTGTATATATAATGTACCAATAAAGATTTGAATAAAAATAAGGCATTTTATAAAGAACAAAGCATTGCAAGAAAAGAAATATTGTACTTTCAAAGGTTTAAAACTATGTTTGTCAAACAATAAAATTGATACATCTTCTGAGCTGCTTTGCACTGAATGAGAAATTGGACAAAATGATGCTAAGGGTCTCTGAATTCTTTTGTGTAGTTGTCCATTTGCCCTTCCTGTCTCATCCTTTCAGAATTTATTGAGGACCAAACTACCAAGAACATTATATACTTATTGTATTATTATTATATTACATGACATATTATAAATATACTTCAAAAAGATAAGTAGGGCACTTATTTTATTTGTTTGGTTGAGAGTTTTACAGTTACTATGCCAGGTTTATCTCTATAGCCTAAATAAAACTCAAATAAAAACATACTTCTTCTTTTTAATCTTATAAAAATTGGTACATTTTATCCATACAATATGATCACATTTAACACTGAGAACTTGTGCCAGTATGTGACACATCTTGATTCTTAGTTTTCCCATTACCCTGCCCTCCCTACAGCCCTTATTCCCATATATAAAAGCTTTGATTTCTTTTTTTTAAACTATCAAATATTTCTCCTTTTTTTCCTTTACTTTCTGCTACCCACCATTTCCCTTTCCCCTTCTCATATTTTCTTCCCATTTCATGTTACCTATCATATATTTTGACATTCATTTACGCTTTCTGTTTTTCATACTAGAGAAAAGATATGGTACTGACATGCCTGGGTCCTATTTACTTCATTTATAAAACATACTTCTTTTAGCTCTGTTAACTTTCTATCTACATTTTTCTATTAAAATCCCACTCAATATTTTCCCTTTCTTCTCAGTCTCTCCAGGCTACAACATCCTCGCTACTCTGAGATCTTAGTTCTAACAGTATCACTTTCTTTGTCACTTATTTAGCTGCTGTGTTAAATTCAGCCCTTTTGTTACTGAGGAGAGAAATAATAGCTTAAACTCTTGTTTGAAATCACAATAAGTCTACTTCATCAATAAATCACAGAGGTAGTACTTAAAGGTTTTCAAAATCTTAGAAAGGTTAGAATCTAAAAAAATTATAGTTTGGCTACAAACTATAACAAGAGAATTTCCCAGAAAAGATAATCGCTTAATGAAAGATTTTAATATATATTCAGAAATGACTTTTACCTTAGTTGTCATTTTATTTAATATATTGAAGTTCATGTTTATATTCCTTGTGAGTAGAGAGAAGTATTACAAAATGATGGCCAAGGTATTTTATTTTTCCACAATATGTCATTGTGGGTAAGGCACACAACAATTGCTCAAATAATTGTTGCTCAATTAATTTTTATTTATTTTAACAACATCTGAATTCAAGGCTTAATTTAAAGATACATTAATGAAGATAGTATTGTATAGGTAAAGGAACAAACATATAAATAAACAGAATCAAACAAAGAGCTCAGAAATAGATTCAGGTTTACATTCAAATTATTTTCTCAAAAGACCAAAAATAATTCAAAGAGGAAAGGGAATTCTTTTCAGCAAATAGTGCTGGAACATCAGATATTTTTGAAAATGTAAGAGTGAAAATTAATCCTTACTATCATACTTACTTAAATGAGTTGAAGTGAGCCATATGCAGAAATGCTAATATTGAAAAATTTAAAAAGCTGGAATAGGTATAAGAGAAAAATTGTGCAATCTTGACTGTAGGCACATTTCCTGAAGACAAACATATAAAATATCATTGGAAAACTGATAAATTTGATTGAAAATAAATAAACACATTGCTTTCTTAAAGGCATTCTTAATTATGTATAATTATTACATACTGGGTAAAATGGCTATTAAAAATCAAGACAACACATATTAGTAATACATGCATTTAATTTAAAAAATTGCAAGTAAACTATGTGAGTACTTCTTATGACTCAATAACCACGAGAGAAGAAACTCTCCTGAAAATACATCAAATGTTTTTAGAAGTTTTACCACAAAAATATATAAGCAAGAAACAATAATTACTTTAAAACATGGCTAATATCACCAGACATCGGGAAAAACAAATAAATGTTACTATAAGACAGTACTTGCACTTTTGCCCAAGATTAAAAAATACAGTTATGAGGAAAATATTGGAAAAACAATGTTTTGGTTTGGTCCACAGCGTCAGTCCACAGAAAGCTCTCTTCCTTGCTTTGCAGAAGTCAGAAGGTGTGGTATCAAAAGGTGTGGGGCAGCTACGAAGCAGAGAAGAGACAAAGAGCCAGAGGAAGAAGCCAATGACCAAATATGATCCCAAAGGTCACACTGCAAGAGCCGTGCCCTTCAACCAGGCTCCACTTCCTGCTTCCATCACCTCCTAGAAAGGCTATCCGATTACGAAGTCATCAGCCATCCAGTTCACAGATGAAGTTAGAGCCGTGGGACTTTATCACTTCCTAAAATTGGATCAGCAACCAAGCCTTCAAAGCAGTAGGCTTTTTGGAGAGCATGTATACTCAAACCATAACAGGCTGGAGGTCTACACCCGCCAATCTTTAAGTAATCAAGGAAAACTCAAAATATATCCAAACTGAACAAAAGTAGCAAACTGAAAGAGATAACCAACAGAGTCACTTGATGAGCAATGTTAATAGACATTCTGGAGATGAAAAAAAGATACATGAAAATATGGAGTTGCAGAAAGTAATGAAGAATGCATGTTATATTCTAGTTTTAAAATTAGGCAAACACAAAGGAAAGACTTCTCATAGAGAAAAAGTTCCTTTTCTCCTCAGAGTACCTTGAGCAAGCTCTGACCGCAGGACCTTTGCAGTTGCCTTCAACCTGGTTAGGTTCTTACTAAAGACTTGAAAGTGGATTTTATCATTCCTGGCATTAGGTAACTATGTTTGAACATCTTTTTCCTTGAGTTTCAACTATCTGAATTAAGAAAATGTTCCCTATAACTCTCACTCTTCTCTTTTATATACTTTAATGCTTCCACAAACTATAAATGAAATAATATTTTTTTTCCATTTTTGATTTTTCTAGGGGTTGCACTGGAAGTTCACTTTGTGAAAATCTTTTCAAATGCACAATCATTACTACTCTTTTCATCTGTATGTTACACTTCAATAAAACATTTAAAAATAAGATCACAGTGAGACAGACACACAATATAACCATTAATATGATTAAAATTACACCATGTAAATACCAAGTGTTGCAGAAATTGACATTGGTAGGAATAAAAAATTTCACAGAAACCTTTGAAAATACTTTCTCACTTCCTTAACTTCTTCTTTAGTTTAACTTCTAGCTATTCTTAACCTAAGCATTTCCCTCCATATGTTAAGACACATATTCTCACAAATTCTCACTGCTTCTTAAAGTTTTGTTCATGATAAGCCAAGAACTGGAAAAAAAACTCACAGAATAATGAACATCCATTAAGAGTTGAATGGAAATATAATAAACACAATTCAATAAAAACAAATAAGGAATTGCTGATAACGTGAAAAATATAAAAATCAATACACTAAATGAAGAAGCCAGACTTAGGGAGTATACACTCTGCTATCTGACTTACACAACATGATATAAGTTGTAAAGGTATCAATGGTGGCAAAAAGTGATTGGTGGTTTTCCGTGTCTGGAAGCAAAATGACTGATTGAAAAAATGTATGCAGAGGGCCGGGGATATAGCTCAGTGGTTCCAGCGCCTATCTTGCAAGCACAAGGACCCAGGTTTGTTCCCCGGTAACCACATAACAATACTGGCGTGGAGACTCACCCCAGCAGCAACCAGTACCACATACCACAGTGCCGGGCGTGGTGGCTCACGCCTTAATCCCAGCACTCGAGAGGCAGAGGCAGGAGGATTTCTGTGATGTGAGTTGGAGGCTGACCTCAGGGCCAGCCTGAACCACAAAGCGATACCCTGTCTCATACAACCTTTAAAAAACAAAGGAAAAGAAAAGAAAAATATGTATGCAGAAACTATTGAAATAATGAAAACATGCACTTGGATTGATTTACAAGTATATTTTGAAGTCCAAACAAGTATACAGCCTTCAGAAGTCATCAGATTGTGTCCTTAAATGAGTGAGTCATGTTACAGTACATAAATCATATCTCATTGACATTGACTCATAATGTAGGTTTTCTTGAACTTTCATATGTATAGTTTCTGGGGTTTTTTTCACTTTTACTTTGTCTCCCATACTTTTACTTTTATTACCATCAGAAAAACAACAAATTTTTCAGACCATTCTAGTACTTGATCTCAAATTATACAGTAATCTAAGATTGAAGCCTGTTTTAGCCCTTTGTCAAGTTATTTTTTTCTCAAAACTTCTACTATGCTAAAAGATTTATTTTGTAGCTTCCAATATGTGGAACTGAATTTAGCTTTCTCACTTCCACTTTGCAGGGAAAAGAAAAGAGCAATATGCTAGTAATGGTTATTCATTTCCTAGGTCCAATTATCATTCTGAACCACGAGGATCAGTATGAATTCCATCACCTGAAGCTTTCTGTTATGTATGTGAAACTCATAAAAATGGTAATTTGAGAAAAAGCAGGATTTAGTAAATTTTGGGAGCAGGGCCTTGCTCTCTCAGGGGCATTATTGTGTAATGAGAGTTTGTTCTCACAAAGTAAGGCTTTTAACCAGCAATTTCCTTTGTCAAATGTGGACTCCCTCTAGATCGCTCTGTTAGCATGCAATGATGCAGTGGTGTAGTTTGCAAGGAGATGAAAGGTGTTTCATGGAGATGGAATTTCTTACCATCTCATGAAGTTCTATAAGCAGCCTGATCAATTTGGCTTTTCCTGTTTAAATTGATGGCACTTTCCTTATTATTGAGAGTATGTTTCTTTTGATAAGAAAAAAAATGTCTTTTTCTGTGACTGTTAGCCTCATATCAGTCTTGTCTATTAAATGAATCATGCTGTATTTAATTTTGATAAATAAAAAATAGACCCAAGTCACAGAGAGACTGAAGGAAGGATTCTGAATCTCATGGCTATTACAATCAGACTGGAATTTGGAGTCTCCATGTCCACATCACTAGTTTTCTCTGAGGAAGTCACAGCCTAGTAGTGCTTCATGCATTTTCCTCAACAAACTAAGAATGCACCTACTAACTCAACAGACAGCATGTTGTAAGTATAAATATGATACTGATAAGATGCTTGGTTAATCCTTTGATATTAACCAAGATATAATCTATATTATCCAAGAAGATCAATATACATAAAGTATTTTAACGTGTTAAATCATACAAGACTAATTCCAAGTTAGGAGCTAACTATGTGGTGTTATTTGGATATGCAGTATCCTTCCAAAGCCTCATGTGCTCAGAGGCTTATGAAAGGTGTTTAAGTTATGTGACTCTATAGCTGACTTTCTTTGTGGAGGTAGGACCTACCTACAAGATGATTATTGGTGGCACAGCTAGAAGGATACATCTCCTTCCTAGATGGCTCCTTCCTTCTCTCCCTACTTTCTATCATGTTGTGAAGAGCTCTTCTTCCACCTAGACCCTCTGCCACACCCTTCATGTCTCGGAGCCAGCCAATTATGGAGTAAAAATGTGATCCAAAATATGTCTCTTCTCCTTTACACTGTGATTGTAGGTGATTGTGTTTCAGGGATGAGAAAGCAATTAAGACGTCTATGTTATTAAGGAAAAATCATTTCACTAAAAATGATAGTGAAAAATCTGTCACACTGAAAGGAAAGATAGAACCAACTGTTTTAAAAGAAGAGTTACTATCCATATGAGTATTGCCAAATGCTGTGTGGGGAAAGCCAAGTAGCTGCCAGGTAGAATGATAAAGCCTTACATTTTTAAGACAAATGTAGATGTAGCACAACCTGAAAAACTCAAATATCTTAGACTCACTTAAAGCAATTGTGAGTTGACAGAAACTAATGACTGCAATAACCCTTAAAATTAATGAATGTTACATAGAGTTCATTCTCTGATTCAGCAGGAACTCTGCAGAAGCTCATTCTATAAAACTATGAGAGGTAATTCGTAACTTATTTACATAACGTTACATTTTGAAAGTGATGCCTAGAAATATCACTTTGACAGCAGATTGAATTGCTTCAAACCTAATCAACTGCATAGGGACAGCCTGTTCTGGATTATTTTACTGATATAACAATTTTTCATTGTAACAGTAGAACAATATATTCTCTCACATACTCTTAAAATGTCTTACACAGAGGCAGGCGGACTATTTCATTGGGTTTAAAGGGATGTTACAGGCCAGACTTCAAGGAAAGGTATGATTTTTGAGAGAATGTATTCATGAACTCATCACACTAACGTGTACTTTATGTGCAATCATGGATCAAGTACGTAACTTTATGTACCATGTTTTTTTAAGCTATTAAGCAGGAATACTAATATCTAATAAGGCTGCTGCAGGATTAAGATGTTTTGTAAATTGCCTATAATGCTATAGGCACTTAACAAATAACGGTTCTCTTTTCAGTGCATAAAGAAAAAAATAAGCTATTTACCTTCTAATGCTTCCTTTTCTCAGTATTACTTTCCTTATGTCACTTTTTTATGTATGTCACTAATCTTTTTACTAATATTGGTAACTAGTGATAAGGCTGATTTCACAGGACTCTGCAAAACTACCCAAGATGGTAAATAACTACTGATCCTCCTGTTTCCAAGGGCACAAAAGTCCTGTTCATTCAGCAGGTAATTTATCTCCCAGTGAGGTAATCCAAACTTACAGCCTTCAATGCCCCTTTTGTGTGGTGGGCTGTGCCTTGCAGAATCAGCAAAATAGCCTGGCAAACTCTTAAGGCTATATTTTTCCTTCAATGCCCAAGTTGTTCCAAGCGTCATGGAGAAAAGTTTTGAGGTTTTATTAAATAGTGTATCTGTTCTTCCTCTGTGCAAGCTATTTGACAGATAACACCTTACAGGAACTATGCTAGAAATGCATCTTGCCTTCCAAAGCATGTTTCTCCTTAGAAACTTAAGGATATAGCAAGAAACTAAAATCTTTGTCTTCCTTTCTTCCTTCTTTCAATGATCTTATTTTTTACACATACATTATGGCCACATTCAACATTTTTTGATGACTAGGAGACAAAATGTAGAGACACTCTCCGAAGTATCCACCTTTTTAACACCACTTTTTAAGTTTTAGTTTGGAACAATGTCTCACTGATTTGCCAGGCTGGAATTGAACCTGTGATCCTCCTATGTTAGCTGAGAGGAGCAGGCATTAGAGGTGTGAACTACTATCTTTAGCTAGTTGAAATTTTTTAGAACATATAAACTTACCAATATTCTAGATACTGAAGATGTAGTAACAAACAAAACAGATGGAAACAAATATATTGGGAGAATCATGCTGTGATTAAAAAGGGGTCAAAATGGGAACAACAGTGCTAAAAGCATTATAACTCCATTTATTTTGAATGTGGTAGAAAATTAACTTTTGGTTTGGTTTAGGAATATGAAATGAATCGCTTCTCGGCCTTTTGGCTATGATCAAGTGTAGGAATATGAAGAAGAAAAAGTAAAGTTTGCTTCAATAGCTTGTAAGAGAGTTAGCAAAATGGGAGGGGGAACGTTTAGTTTGTTTTAATTGAAAGAGTGGGAAAAGTTTGGTTTGGAGTTTTTTTTTTTTTTAATTAAGATATCGTGTAGGTACTCAAATGTGGATCTGAGTATAACAGTACATTGAATTAATCCCAAGCAGGCTATATGTCCCTTTAAAAGGTAAATATCTCAAGTCTTTAAAAGCATCATAGTTGTGTTAAATATAGTTTTAAATTTTCAACAAAATATTAATCTGTCTTCCAAGGACAGTAAACTGCAAAGTATATCTCTGTAGGGAATTTTTCAACCCATTTAATATATATAAATTTTTATAACCATGATATTAAATTTTAAAAATCACTCCAGGCTTTAGCCCCAGGCTTCTTTTAACCTGATCATATTTTCTGCCTTCTTTCTGTAAGACAAGAAAGAAAAATAATATTGAGCTTCTACTGTGTAGTTGAGATTTACACAATTGTGTCATATTTCCCCCTGAACCCATATGATTGAGGATGCATTATTTGTTTGTTTTTTAAAAATGCAGCTTTTAGTCAATTAATGGGGTTCACCAAAGAAGTTCAGGTAAGAAAGACTCCAAAATAAAAGTCACTGTCATTACTAAATTAAAAGAAAACTTCTACAAACTGCCCCATTCGTCCACAATGATGAGAGAGAGTAGTAATGCAAAAATAAACCAGTCAAAAGTAGTGAGTCAAAAATAAACCAACAATTAACATTAAATTGAGAAAGAATGATGACTTCAATCAGGGTGTGAAAAGTGACTATTATTTTTTTCATTCTCTTTAGATCAGGACTGATCAAAGATTAAATTTACTGTATTATAGAATCCAGTGTTATTATTAAACCAGCTGCAGGTCGGTTCAATCCACTATTTATGGACAATTAAATTTGTATATCAAGATTTGCTCCATAGAGCAGCTCTTCCAGCTCTTTCCCTTTTCCCACAGGAGGCTTAATTGTTATATCATCTCCATGTGGTACTTCTCCAGCCATGACTCAAAGACTTTAAATGACTGTATTTATTTTAAGAGAAACTTTAGTGCCTATAAAAACAGCAGGTTCTTCTGCAGCACATCTGTTCTCGCTCTGAGTTTCAATTACCATTTTGCCAGAGGTTTTACTTGCTAGTTGAGGGGAGCTTGGTGTGCTCTGAGTGAACCGGATTCTTGTTGGTGCTGGGTATAATTAACTTCACTTTTGGAATATACTGATATTTTTAACTTGTGTGCTCTGTCCCAAGTCCTCTGATCCTGAAGGTCTTCACTGTGGAAAGGAAACAGTTCCTCTTTCTTGAGAGGATAGGTTGTGTCAGTGACCTTTCCCAAAGTTTTTCTTAGCTGCAATTCAGAGTAGTGACATACACATATCTTATCTATTTATATTTGGACCCAAAGCTCTTTGAGACACAAAAACTCTTAATTTCTTATATTTCCAAAAATGTAGACAATGGTGAAATTATTTTTGGTGGGCTATGTGCATTTGCACTAGTATTTCAGAGATGACTTCATACTGTCTTAATACATGCTTTTCTGGCCACCTGTCTTGGCAGAGACATGTTTAAATGTAATTTCTGTGAGGCTTGCAGAAGAAACTGAGAATATGTTAGCACTGAAACAGCATGTATTAGATCAGGTCCAGTGTGCACTCTGTTAAATAAACCTCTAAACTTTGGTAAATGCTGGCCAGTTTCTAGGCAGACTTTTCCATATGAAGAATGTAGCAATTAAGTTCGTGGCAGCAGGGATGGACAAGATGCATATCTTCTTACATATATCTGCCAAGAAGTGACATCAATTTGACAGACAGTTCATTGGCCAGGAGTAATAATATGGCTCCAATTTAATTCAGAAGAAATTCAATGAGAACCAAATCACCAATAAAGAGAATGTTTGCATTTCTTCTGAAGACGTTAAAATCAAGTTCCTCTATATGCCATCTGGATTCTATTGCTTCAAGAAAAGCAAATCCCATGCTTGCAGTTTGGTATCTTATGGAATTTTATAGCACACAACAATAAAATCATAACAGTGAAATTCATAGCTGGAACACAGAACATTGGCAGAACTTAACCTATTTTAAAACAAGAAGACTATGCACATATAAATGAACATGTGTTTAATGATATGATATAATTTATCCTCCCTTACAGTAACTATACAGAAAGTATTAATGGCTTTTATAATTGTACAACATGGAATTTATTTTTAGTGAATAATTACTTTCAATAATTTATAAACTTCCATTAACTCTTGGCTAGAACTTAATAAAAATATCCCCACAGATGAGAGTGATAGTTCTCACAGATACCTTGCTTTCAAGTTCAGTTTATGTACTTGGAATTTTTTTTAAGTACAGGAATTCTTAAATGTTAAAGAATACATTTCTGAAAGAGCAATCAAAGATGGACTTCAGACTGAACTGAAAGCATTTTACAGATCAGAATGGACTTTCACTTACTAGTTTAATATTTTAAACATATAATTGCCACAAATCTATGGTGTATTAAAGGTTCAAATCTAATTTAAACAAATTTGACAAAGATTCGTAAAATCAATCAATAGCTCAATAGTTACAAAGCATAAAGACAATGGTCAAATTTAGTCTCTATGATAGCAAGTAGTTTATTTGGATTTTTAATGTAGAATTAATTTTGGATGGAACTATTTTTATCATTCACATTACACTTCAAAGAAGTCCCAATAAAAGTGAGAGAAGGTAATTTTTGCATAATTCTATGACACTGACAAATAGAACCAAAATGTCTGTGTCCACATTAAGGCTGATATGTTACTGAAATACCTGTCTTCTACCCAAATTTTTTCAAATATTTAGATTGTTCAAATGAAAACCAATAATTAAACTTCTTAAGTTTCCAGTAAATGTTTACTAAAATATCTCATCAATATGCATGTTCTTGAAAATGTACTTCATGTAGCAGTATAGGAAATACAGTACATCTTTGAAGGCCTAACATATTATGAGATGTTTCTCTGTGTGTGTGTGTGTGTGTGTGTGTGTGTGTGTGTAATCTGACACTTAACATTTAAATAAGATTATGATTTAACCCTTTGAAAAACTTGTAGATAAATGAGAACAGCTTCAATTAAGAGGTGACACACTGAGGTCTTCTGTCCCACATATAACCTGAACTTGTTCATCTATATTTGTGGGTAACTAGCTTGTAAAGAAGTGCTTATTCTAAAGTTAGTTTTTAAGAGTAGTACCCTTGATTTTCTGTCTGAATCTATTTAATGTCTAAATTTTGAGGGAAATATAATTGGAAATTGAGCTCACTACCCTATAAATAATGTTGTGTTTGTCACCCTAAGTCTTCTGTAGATGGTTAAATCATATGGGTCTGCAGAAAATCCAAGCTTATTCAAAGGAAACAAAATTCTTTTTGCAAACATTCATCGGAATCTGTTTTGTAACTAGAAAATAGACTCAGTAAAGTACTAGCTAAGAATTTTTGTAGCGTATCAAAATAATCGGTTTGTGAAGTTACAAAAGGAATGAACTGAATAAGGTATTATATATTATAAGATATATAAAGTATAAAATATGTTATATTACATAAGATTCATTAATTACAAATATGTGTGTGTGTGTGTGTGTGTAGATAGTATACAGTAATGCCTTCTTTCACAAATGCTTCTGTTTGCAAACAGCTTGGTTTGCAAGCACAAGCATTTGGAAAAATTTGCCTCTGTTCACAAATTCTGCATCAGGTGAAGAACAAAATTCCAGCCATGTTCCCTAGAATCATGGAATGAATTCAATTATTGAGCTGAGGTACCACTGTATTTAAAGTTGTAATATATATAGACATGATAACTTGTTATTCTATGTACATATATGTAAATATATAAAGTAGTTATGTATATATGGTTGATATATGATGCATATTATTTAAAGTTTATATTAGATACAAACATTTACTTTTATATAGAGTATATATTTATGTATATATTCATATATATATTTATGTATAGAGTATATATTTATGTGTATATTTATGTAGGTGATATATTTGAATATGATATATATTATATTTTAATATATTATTTTATGGCATATTATATGTTTATTATATATTATATTTATAATATATTATACATATTTATTATATATTATATATCAGGATCTGTGTGTGCTTAAAATAAATTTATATGATCACTGTAAAAGATGGGATTTTTGTAAAATGAAGAGAAATTAATAAGTATCTATAAATGACTATACCTTGCTACCTTCATAGTAATGTAATTGTGATCAGAATATTGTTAACTAACACACTGAAAACTATTAGTTTGCACCAAGAAAAAGCAATGAAGGATCAGAATTTGAGGATCTAGAAATATTAGATGCTGATGTTTTGTTTCTGGTACTTCGCTGCACAGTTTAATCATATAAAAATTTTGGACTTCAAAATTATTGTACCTTATTAATTTTATTAGCTAGTATTTAGTTAGATACATGTATATATTGTACCTCAAATTAACTTGTAAGTATCTTTAGGATTTTCTGAAGAATAATACATATGACAATACTTTAGTACTTGAATGTTACATATGCCTATTGGACCAGACTTGACTATTATATTATCCAAATTTTTGGCACTCCTACTCTTTGAACCATTAGTGTATGCCAAGTCCTTCACAATATCACTAGATAAAAGCTAATTTATCAATTCTTCTGTTAAAAGGAACTTCGCATTAAAGGGGCCATATTACTGACTACAGCACTTACAGGATAAACATATAGTCTTGAAAACTAAGTCTCTTCATCACTGTTGAATGATTGTTTTAATTTCTCTGAGTCTTTTAGTGTTGAAAGTCACACCTGACAAGGCCAAATTTGCTATGCATATGAAACAGCTGGGATGGTCATATATAGCTGGTGGGAATATAAATTTCATAAACAACTTGGAAAGCTAAAGATTAGAATGTGATGACTGTATGTGCTCTTTATGAACTGGCAATTCTACTCCTAGATGTATATTCATTCAATTTTCACAGGACTTTTAAGACAACAAAAATATTCAAAGTGACGCTTTTATGATATCTTCAAATTGGAAACATTCCATGTGTTCACCAACAGTAAATGAGATATACAAGGTGTAGTACATTTATATCATTGATATTATAGAGCAATAGAAATGGACTCAGTCATATGGATGAATCCTAAAAACTTCATGCTGAGTAAAAAATTAATTAAATCTTAGAAAATAATTTTAAATAACACTGAGCTATATAGAAGTTAATAGAGCTCAGCCTTAAGGATAACAGAAGGATACTGTTTTAGATGGAGAAAACTGCAGGGTATGGTGGCTTCATGCCTGTACTCCCAGCACTGGGGAGGCAGAGGAAGGAGGATTGCTGTGAGTTTGAGACTACCCTGGGCTATATAGTGAGTTCAGGTCCAGCCTGAACTACAGAGTGAGACCCTGTCTCAAAAAAACTAAACAAAGCAATAAAAACAAACAAGTAAACAGCGACAATAACAAGAAAATAGAGAGAGAAAGCTAGCAATCATCTTTACTTTGGCTTTGTTGATACATGCATAGCTTTTGGTTATGTGACAATTCACACATCAGGTATATATTTTGTGTGTATTTTTACCTATTTAAGCACATAATAATAAAAAAGCAAAATACTCAAGAAAGAGAAATAGTTCAAGGTATCTAAAACTCTAAGATACATTTTTCTTAATTCCAAAAGCAGCATGGTTATAGAGAAACAGTGTAGCATTTCCCACTGAGTTAGAGGAAAAAAGACCAGTAGCACTACTTAAACTTAATTTTTACTGAAACTATAGAAACCATTGGAATAACAGAAAATTAGAAATTAATAACAAATAATGAAAGGTTTAAAATGTTATTGTTTTCTTAATTAAATCCATTACATTTTATTATTTACAGATATTTTATAATTTCAGAATAATATTGAAGTATATTTAAATGATGTTATATTAATAATATATAATAAATGCATCAATATATAATGATATAATATTAATTATGATATTATTAATAATATGGTAGTATTTTAGAATAATATTTTATAATTTATGATATATAAAAACAGAAAAAAATCAATTTTTAAAAAATTTGCAGTACATAATAATTATATTCCTTGTGGAAGTTGGTACAGGTACATAACACATCCTAATTATTTTTCTACCCATCTATCCTCTATTTCCTATTCCTCTGTCTCTCATGTGGCCTCTCATTTAAGAAATCTCTATGTCTCTACTCGTTATTTTCTATTTTTCTCTTTGTTTTTGTGTTATGGTTCTCACATAAGAGAAACCATGTGATATTTAAGTTTGTGTGTCTGATTTATTTGACTTAGCAATAGGTTTTAAGGGACATTAATTTTTCTCTAAATGACTCAAGCTTACCCATCTTTATGCTACAATAGTACTCTATGCGTAAATATTACATAGTTTTATCCATTTCTATGTTAATGAACGTATAGGCTGCCGCTGAGATTTAACTATTATGAATTATGCTGCTATAAACATGGTTATGCATTTGTATCACTATAATATGTCTTTAACTTTTCAGGAAGGTAGTTGAAAATATGTCAAACTTCAATTGAGTTTATTGGTACATTTTAGGAATACATTATGATCATATTCTTTGTTGAGAATTTGTGCATGTACATGATATATCTTGATTTTTATTTTTTCCTTTTCTCTTCAGCCCTCCACCCCATATATTAGAGCTTTTTTAACATTTTTTCCTTTTTGTCATCAAATTTTTTCTTTCCCTTCTTTGCCTTTCCCTTCTCCCACCCAGTTCCTCTTTCCCTTTGAATACTTTCTTCCTGTTTCATAATACCTATCATACATTCTGGGTCTCATTTATACCTTCAATTTCTCACACTAGAGAAACAATACAGTATTTACATATCTGTGTTCTGCTTATTTCAGTTGTTAATATGGCCTCAATGTGAATCTATTTAGCTATAAAAGTCCCTAATATATTATTTGTTTATGGCTGAGTAATACTCTATTTTATTTTTTTAAAAAATTCTTCTTTATGCAGTCTCCAGTTAATGGGCATTTGGGTTGTTTCCAAAATTTAGCTATTATAAACTGTGCTTTTATAAACATGGATGCACATATATTGCTGTAATATGATACTTTCAATTCTTTCAGGAATACATTCAGCAGGCAAATAGCAGGGATAAATAGATAGAACTCTTGGAGATATAGTAGTAGCAAAAGACTTTATGAATAAAACCTTAATAGCATGGGAACTAGCAGAATCAACACCTGATATTTCATCTTACAAAAAATTCTGCACAACAAGAGAAACCACTAACAGAGTAGAAAAACAAAGACCCAATTCAAAAGTGGGCATCTGAAATGAACAAGCATTTTTCAGATGAAGAAGTAAAAGCAGCACAGAAATATATGAAAAAAAATTAATATCACTGCTCATTCAAGAAAAGCAGATAAACATAACACTGAGATTTCACCTTAGTCCAGAAATAATATATGTTATCGAGAAATCAACCAACAACAAATGCTAATAGGGCTGTGGAGAAAAAATAATCCTTTTCTGCTTTTAGGAGAGTGTAGACTGGTGCAACCACTGTGGAAATTCCTCAAAATCTAGTATTAAAAATCTTGTTTGACCTTCTTTTTACTCTGGATTTTGGGTATTTTGTTTCTATGGTGAGATAAGTAACTAAGATGGATGAGCCTTGTGTTTTAAGTTCTTTTTATGTTGTAGATGTTAGTTCTCAGTCTAAGGAATAGCTTCCCCCATTTTCCCCATTCTCTGGTTATGTCTTCATTCTGTTGGTTGTTCTTTTTACTGTTCAGAAGCTATTTAACTTGGTACAATCTTGGAGTTGTTTCCTGTGGAACTAGACTTATGTTCTGAATGTCCGTGACTATAACTTCAAGAGTTTTTTCTATTTCATTTTCTAGTGTGTCTCTTATGATTTATTTAGATTTTAGTTTAGTGTAGTACATAGTGAGAGATACAGGTTTACATTCAATCTTTTGCATGTGGGTCACAAATTTTTCCAGCACCATTTGTTAAAGAGGTGATCTTTCTTCTGGTGTATGTTTTGGCTTCTTTTCAAAGATCAAATAGTTGAATGTGCTTGATGTAGTTCTGGGATCCCTTATTATGTTACAGGGACTGGCACGTCTTGTTTCCATGCCTGTATCATTTTATTTTTGTCACTGTATCTTTTTACTATGACTTCAAATACAAGAGTGTGATATTCTTGCTGTGTTCTTGATTTCTTTTGCTAAAGTACGTGGTCTGTTCTAGTTCAATGTGAATTTTCTATTTTTTCCTCCCTCTGATTCTCTGAAAGATGTTGTAGATATTTTGATTGGGATTAGATTAAAATTGTATGTCAATTTTGGAAGGCTAGCCATTTTAACTATATTTGTTCTGCCCATTATAGAAATAGAATATATTTTCTTTCTGATATCTTCTTTTAGCTCATTGTTCTCATTATAGAGATCTTTCACTTCTTTGGTTAGGTTAAGTCTATCTTTTTAATCTAATAAGCTGGTTACTGAGATGTTCAATTGTCATAGAGTTCCATAACAATAACCATCATTAACAAGAAAAATGAAAGAAAGTTCAATTTTTACTATTAAAATGATATAAATTTAAATCTTAGAAATATAGTAAATAAGAGAAGTGAATGCTACATACACAGGATACTTGGAAGCACTGCCCAAGGAAACAAAAGAAAGCTTGAACAAATGAAACTAAATGCAATACTCTGGGACAAGAAGATAACATTAAAAAGATGTGAATTGTCTCTAAGCTATTTGTTTGATGAAATCTCCAAAAGAATACTACACTTATATACACATATATTACATAAAATTGTCAAATTAAAGCATACAGAAGGTAATCATTAGTAAACAACTGAAAATCCAACAGTAGAATAATGCATGTATAGCTTTATACATTTACTAAAAACATAACATTTGAAATGAGTTGTGAAAATTTATAATCATTCAACATATAATGTTGAGTCAATGAAGAGAAAGTTTTGAAAATATTTCAAATAGACCAAAGTACTGTGTGTGTGTGTGTGTGTGTGTGTGTGTGTGTGTGTGTGTGTGTATGTGTGTATGTATGTAGGCAGTGTACTGGGAATCAAATCCAGGACTACACATGTTAAGCAAGAGCTCTAACACTGAATTACTCTTCAAGGCCTTAAAAAATATTTGCATATCAAAATGAAATTAAGCTTTAAATAACAGAAGACAATTATGGGAAATTCCTTTAGGATATCAAAGGGGGGATAAAAATGTCCATTTAATTATGTGTCAGAGATCAAATCACACAATGGTAAAAGAATTGATAAGTTATTCTGAATACATAAAAGTTTGAGATCCTCTGCAACACACAAACAATAGCTACCTTACCAAAACTGATTTTAAACATAGGAGAAAAGTACAAGTGATATGAACCTGATGTGCTAAAGTAACTTATGTTAGGTGACAGAGCCAGGCATTTTTTCCACTGGGAGGCTTTGTCTGTTCTGGACATGGCCTGAGGAGTAGGTGGGAGTCCTCAGCATAAGGCTTGTACCAGAAAAAGAGGAACAGTGAGATTGGGAGTGCACGGCAGGCTGGTGTGATCAGCCATTGTGGAGAGGTGCATCAGGTGCACACTTGACCTTTCCTAGATCTGTGATAGAGAAGAAAGCTAGGTGTCTTAAGGCTGAGCATCTGAAGGAGCAGAGTAAAACCTCAAAGAGCTCATGGTGTTTAGGAGTAGAAGTCCTGTTAGAAAAAAAAAAAAAAAAAACAATTGCTTCAAATACATGGTCTCTTTCTGTCATGTCCCAGATTCTGAAGCTTTTTGGGTGGAAACTAAGAAGCTAAATTCAATCTCCAAAGCACAGAATGAATTCTCTTGGAAATGTTTAAGACTAAAGAGGCACCTGCCTCACTAAGCACAAGGTCCTAAGTTCTACCTAAGGTATTGGAAAAAGCAAAACAAAGGTTGTTAGCATATTATCTTATTTTCTATCTCAGTCAGTTTGGGCTATTGTAACAAGGTTCTACAGACCAGGTAGCTCATAAACAACATAAATTTATTTCTCACATTTCTGAGGATGGAAAGCCCAAGATTAGTGTATCACCATGGCCAAGCTCTACTGAGAACCCTTTTGCTGGCCATAATTGCCTCTTGTACTGTATTTCCACATGGGTAAAGGTAGTATGCTAGCTTTGTTGCCTTTCCAGCAAAGCCCTTAATCCTACTAGTGAAGACCTCAGTTTAGTAATCTACTTATCTCCGAAGGCCCCACCTCCAAATACCATTCTATTGAGGATTAGGTTTGGACAAGTTAATTTTGAAGGGGCACAGACTTCTAGTCCACAACATATGACTAGCAGGGGAAAGAGAATAACTTTGTGGTGGAGATGAACATTACTGTAGAATCTTTCATTCCTTCACATGTAAATATCCAGCAAAGAATTAAAAATTCAAAGAAAATTGATGATAGGAAAATACGGTAAATGTTTAAGATAAAAAGGTAAACAATAAAACTGATCAAAAACTATCATTCTCCTACCTCTTCCCAGCCAATGCCCCTTGCTCAATATCATCCAGTGAGAATTCATCTAAGGAGCTAACTCTCCTTGATAATTTTTATTACTGTGACTGAAGATTTCTCAGAAATGTACTTGAAAGCTTGATGCTTTCTGTTTAATCTTTCCTTGCTTCTCCCTTAACAGGAGTGAAACCTTCAAAGCAGGCTTAAGTCTTTTCCTGTTTACTCTGGCTTTTTCATATGTGTCTCATCCTATCAATATCCTGTATGTCTAATCCCATCTTAGCACCTATTTCTCAGAGGATCAAAATGACACAGACAGTGTAATAAATGATAAAGCTACTCCTACATTTATTGACAGCCCAGCATAAGGAAGCCAAAGTTGCTAAACTAAATTTAATATGACTCAAAAACTGGGTGAAATAATGAATAAATATCCTATTTATAAAACATTGCATTAGCAGTTCTAAACTCTATGTAACATATTTATTGTGTCTGGTTGTCAAGGCCATTGGTTTCCTCAACGCCCTCATCATCTGAAAGATTTCCATAATACACATGGGAACTAGACCTGCAGAAATGAATAGCTGAAAGTGAGCTATCTAGTGTGCAGTCTACTCACAGCATACTTGGTAGAATCCAATTCCCACTGCAATATAACTGAATAGTTCTAATCTATCTGATTAAACTCCCTTAGAGCTAAACTCTTCAGTACTTATCTTCTTCCACCATCTGTTGATGGTGATATGCTACCAAATCTCTTGGGCTGCTGGCCTCAGTCCAGTGATTGCTGTCTTCCACTACTAAATGTAAGCATTTGCAAAGATCTGATCTTGGCCTCTGGAAGTGGTATAAAGTTGGTACTGACATACTGGTCATGCTTAGCTGTAGAATCTTTGGACTACTGTAAAGTACCTCAACTACCCACTTTTCCTCATCATACTTCATCAGTTGTGGATATACACAAACAATAGTCAGGTAAGAAAATTAGTTGGGGCACATCTTCAGATTGTCA
This sequence comes from Petromus typicus, assembly GCA_004026965.1. Lineage (NCBI taxonomy): Eukaryota > Metazoa > Chordata > Mammalia > Rodentia > Petromuridae > Petromus > Petromus typicus. The sequence continues at coordinate 26,764 of PVIR01010334.1, read as the reverse complement.
CAATAGAGACAAATCAGATGCCTATATTACACTTACTATAAATGACAGGTTGTTGACTTTCAAAAGGCTCACATAGCAAAATAAATAAATAAATAAATAAATAAATAAATAAATAAATAAATAAATAAATCTTAAAATTAAAAGGAAAATTTATCAGGTGTTTTCACCCCTTCTGTCAGAAATGTACTTCTGGACCAGACAAATGAAGTTTCCAAGTGAGGCTCAGGATTTCTGCAGAGAGCAGAGAGCACTCACAGAGGGTCACACAGCTCATAGCACATTGTCTGAAAAGAGGCAGCCATGGCTTATCACTGGTCTAGCTCTTTTGGTGCATGTTTGCAATGTGTTACAAATAAGTTCCTTGTGGGGAGTTGCTACATGCACATATCTCACCTTAATCCTTTATACTTCCCCTTCTTCTCTTGCCCTACCCCACCTCATTCCATCTCTAGGTCCCATTCGCATTTGAAAAGGCCTATCTTCCTGTTTTCTATTACTTTTACATTATTTTTCCATTTAAATTATTTATTCTTTGGATTTCTCATATAAGAGGAACCAGACAATATTTAAGCTTTTGTATTCACTTATTTCATGAGCAATTAAGGTAACATCTGTCCATTTTCCTAAAAATGTCTTAAATTTATCCTTCTATATCAATCATACAAGTCCATACAAATATAAGTAACAATTTTGAAAACTGTACTCCAATAAGCTACAGACTCTAGGACAAATGGACAGCTTTGTAGGGACTTACATTTTGTTTTGTTTTGTTTTTAGAAATACCAGGAATTGAACTCAGACCCTTGTGCTTCCACGGCAGGTGCGGTACAACTTGAGCTAAATCCTTAGCCCTGTAAGCATTTACGAATCACCACGAACCAAGAAGATATGCACATCCAACATGTTTTTGACAAAAGCAAGTGAAACAGATCCTACTAAGGGCACTCCCAACAGAAACCTCTTCATCCTGGACAAGATGACTAAACACCTTAATTGAAGGCTCAGTTGAGTTGTTCTTCTGCTTTTGTCTTTGTCTCCTGGGGAAGCTTGTTTTCATCTGACACATGTCTGTAGGGAAATAATGATGGGCTAAAAGACTAAGCTGGTTTAGATTATTTCCTGGTGGGCAGAGGATGTGAGAAAACAGGGAAAGAAAGACTATATCCAAAGAATATCACTGACAGGGAGTGAGTCTTAAAGTTATGTAAAGAAGACTAGGCCAGGAGTTCTTTCACAAACAGAGGAAAGAAATGCCCTCAAAAGATATAGATCTGGACTTGCAACTTTCACTCTGGTTCCCATTAAAATTCTTCCTAAAATTCTTCTTTCCCACGATATTTAACCTCCTTGGAGTTCAGCTTCTTCAACAGAAAGTGACAATATTTTCTGTCAAGAATATCTGAGGTTCTAAGTGAGAGGAATTTTATAAAGACATTTAGTAACTGGTAAAAGTACACTATTTTTTGAAAATTTACTTAAAATAGAAAATAATCTTTTTTATTTTCCTTTTCAAATGGATAGCATAGGCATCTGTTTTACATGTTCTGTCTGTTCTCAAAATAGGTGTTATATTCCCTTGGGCAAAAAATAAATTGTTTTTCATGGCTGTAGAAATTTATAGACTGAAGTGGTCAGATGTCAACTCTGCTGAAGACTATTACTATGAAACTAAGTTTATATGGTGCTGTGGATACAAGAAAGCAATTACAACTCCCAACCTGCTAGATATCTAAAACACAAGTTTATATTCTCCAATATCAAAGAATGGATTCTAGGAACAATAGAGGCAAAGAGGAGGAAAAGTTTATTGAGAAAGAAAGCTTCTGCATAAGAGATACTGAAGTAGGACCCAAAGGTGCATGTCCCACCCACCTTATTTTACAGAGGGTTTTTATGGAGCAAAGACAAGAGGTGAAGCAAGTTCAAGGTGGAACAAAACTATAGTCAACCAGTATCCCTGCAAACACAGTTGCTTAGATAATAATGATTAAAGGGTATCCAGTAGGAAAGAAAATCACATAACAAGCTACAAGGATTATAAGTCAGGGATCTTTCTGGGGAGGATGGGCCAAGACCTTAGTAGCCCCACCAGGCCATTGATACCTATTTAAAATATCGATCACTCCTACATATTCTATATTGACGTGAGGTTTTTTTCTTTTATAGTGCTAAAAGTATCCTTCTGGTTTGGCTTCTTGATTGACTTTTAAATTGTTTTCTTGGATGTCCTCCACATTGGCTTCTGGAGGGCTAGCTCTCTCTCACTGTAGATTTCAAACTACTTTATCTATCTATAACAGTTTTAACTAATACTATTCCTCTAAAACCAGGACTACCCCAGGCAAATCATGCTTTATAACTTAGGAGTCAAGAAAAGGAAAAATAATGAAGTTCATCTCTTGTCCCATAATGATATTTGTGCATGGATAACACATGTGTACACTATGTACTAGAGGGCCTTTCTCTCCAGACATGAAACTTTCCACTACATACCACAATCTGACTGTTTCTTGGTGAATTGAGAGGGGACTTCACCTGCTCTCACACCTGACAAAGCCAATCACTGATGTCACAGAAACCTTTATGGCACGATCTTCAAACTGGAAATTGTTCTTAGGGAAGAATAGAAGGCAGTGTCCTTTGCTTGCATCATATTTTAAAACTTTAAAAAAATTATTCTTATTAAGGTACTCCATAGAAAATGAACCTACATCATTATTTTTCAGAAATTTTTGCACACTCTACTTACTTCAAATTATTTTTCTTCCACTAAGTGAGACCATTAACAGAACACTGAGTGTCGTGATGAAGAAGTTGAACTTTTCAGAATTAGGAAAACAGTTAAAATAACTTCAGGCTTGTCTGGATCCTAGAGTTTTTGTTTTATTTTCATTATTTTAAAATTAATAGACATTATGTTAAAGTAGCTCTAGATAGAGAGAAAACTGGACCCATAGTAAAGGCTTTTATCTATAAACTATAAATCTATAGACCACAAATTCTTTCTCCTCCCTCACCATTTACCTAGTATTAATATCTTCCTTTAGTGTGTCATACTTGTTTTAATTGATGAATGGATAGTGACACATTATTATTAGATAAAGTCCATAATGTACTTTCTGGTTGTCTCTCTGTTGCAGTATCATGAGTTTTTATGAATTCATAAGATCATGTATCCATCATAGAACTGAAATAAAAATCTGTTGCATTCAACTTATGCATCCTTACTTCCCTCCAAAAACTCCTGGTCTTTTTTGCTGTCTCCACAGTTTTTCATTTTAGACATATAACTAGAATCAGTGAGTACATGACATAGTCATTGGTTTTCTTCACTAAAAACAGTCACTAAGTGTCTTCCATGTCTTTTTGTGTCTTAATAATGCATTCCTTCAATCACTGAGTACATCACATTGTGTGGCAATACTATTTTATTTATGCAGTCACCTTTGATGTGATGTGTATCTTCATTGATTCTTAGTTTTAGTAGTCATGAATAATACAGACAAAATGTTCATGTGTGGATTTTCATGTGGACAAAATTTTCAAATGATCAAGATAAATGGAAGAATAATCGGTCGGACGATGCAGTAAGCCTATACTTATCTTTAAAAGAAATTGCCAAACAGCTATCATTCAAAATAGCACTAAAATTTTGTGATTTCAATAGCAATAAATAATATTTTGTATTAATTCCATTCCTGCTGGTATTTGTAATATTAGTATTCTTAGTATCACAAAGAGTATCAAAATAGGTTTGTGGTATGGTTATTGTTTTAATTTGTAATTTACTAATGACATGATTTGAGGGTATTTTCATATATTTATTTACCATATATATGATAAATAATTATATGATATATTATATAAATATTAGATCTAGATTTTTCTGTTGATTTCCTATTCAATTTTTTTTTTTTTTTTTTTTTTTTTTTTAGGTTTTTTGAGACAGGGTCTCGCTTTGTAGTTCAGGCTGGCCCTGAGCTCAGCCTCAAACTCATCACAGCAATCCTCCTGCCTCTGCCTCCCAAGTGCTGGGATTACAGGCATGAGCCACCACGCCCGGCACTGTGGTATGTGGTACTGGTTGCTGCTGGGGTCAGTCTCCACACCCAGTATAGATATGTGGTTACCGGGGATCGAACCCAGGCCCTTGCGCTTGCAAGACAGGCGCCGGAACTACTGAGCTAAATCCCTGGCCCACCTATTCAATATTTTTGTCCATTTTTAAAATTTGTTTTCTTCACTTTTACAATTTCTTTGTATACTGTGAGTATTTAGTCTTATATTACATTTGTGTTTCAAATATTTCATCCAGATTTGTGGTTTGTTTTTCCATTCTCTGAAGCATATCTTTCTCAAATCAGAAGCTTTCAACTTTAATAAAGTCTAATTTGCAATTAGACTCTCTCTGGTGTACCATATTGTTTGTGTATGTAAAAATGCCATTGTTAAACTCAAGGTCATCTAGACTTTCTCTTTTAAATCAAGTTATTGGTACATTTTAAGTATACATTAAGGTCACATTAAATGATTGGGGATTTGTATCTGAGATATATCTTAGTTCTTGTTTTTTTCTCCCATTCCCCTCTCATCCTTCACACACCTCTACCCCTCCCTATTTTTTAAAAAAAGTTGTTTTTATTTTTTCCTTCTTTTCTCCTGTTTTTTCTTTTACTTCTTTCCTTTCTCCCATCCCCATCTTCCCTTCCACTTTGAAACTTATCTTCATATTTCACATTATGTATTCTGTTATCTTCTAAAATTTCTATATATTTCTGTTTTGCATTTAGACTTATATTTTATTTTGAGTTAATTTTATGAAGGGACAGGTATAAAGTCTGTTCTTCTTTCTCCCTTTCTTTCCTTTCTTCTTCTCTCCCTTTCTCCCTTTCTTGCTTCCTTGCCTGGTTTTTTTCGTCCTCCTATTCTTCCTTCTTTCCCCTCCCCTCTCCCCTCCCCCTCCCCGCCCCTCCCGTCCCCTCCGCTTCTCTCCTCTCCTCCCTCTTCACCTTCTTTCCGGTCACTCTAAGCTCCTCCCAACCTTTCTCTAACAGATGGATGTCCAAATGTTCCAGGACAATTCGTTAAAATGATCATCTTTTTCTGCAGAATATTCTTTGCTCTTTTGACAAAAATTAATTGATTCCATTTCTGTAAGTTTATTACTGGTTTGTCTAATTTGTTCTGTGAATCTACTAATCCTTTCATTTGTCAGTGCTAAGTATATTTATGACCATAACTCAGCAGAAAACTTTAAAGGATGGAACATTATTCACATTTTTAAAAAATGTTTTGTTTCCTCTTTTTTCCCACATAAACTTCAGTATCAGTTTTTTTATAGAAATACAATGACTTGCAATCTTAAATGAGATTGCATTGAATCTGCAACTCAAGTTTAAAGGACAACTTAAGGTGTCTTGATGACACTGAGTCTTCTTTCTTTAAAGATAAATTTGTCTCAATTTTTTTCATTGATATCTTTCATCAGAGTTTTAAAGAATGCTCTGCATGTTTTCCTCACATATATTTTGACTATAGTTGGCTAAGTTTATAACTCAGTTTTTAGGTCATTATATAATGCTACTGTAAATGATAATTTTATTTTTTATATTTAGTTATTTATTTATTTTTGAGACAGGGTCTCACTTTTGTAGTTCAGGCTGGCTGTGAGCTCAGCCTTGAACTTACAGCAATCCTCCTGCCTCAGCCTCCCAAGTGCTGGGATTATAGTTGTAAGCCACCATGCCTAGTACTGTGGTATGTGGTACTGATTGCTGGTAGGCAGTGATATTAGTGATATTAGTCTAGTATTAGTGATTGGTGTCTTCTATGACCTTGTTTAAATGCTCATTTGATCTTTTGGCATTATTGTATGTGGTTAATGGGGAGTGAAATTAGGGCCCTTGGACTTGCAAGGCAGGTGCTGAAATCACTGAGCTAAATCCCCAGCCCAAGAATAATTGATTTTTACTTTCAGTTTATGTTTGTTTTTGCTGGTACAAAAAGAACCAATTGATTTATAAACATTAACTTAGTGTCTTGTAATCTTTTTTTAAAATTAAATGTTAATTAGTGCCAGATGCAGTTACTATCAATTTTATTGAAATAAATTACATAGACCATTTTGGCATAGATAAACAATAACAGTTTATTTCTTCCTTTCTGATCTGCATTTATTTATTTTTGTCTCTAAGTATGTATGTATGTATTACTCTTTCTGGCATTGCTGAATTATTTAATAATTCCTGTGTAATATTGAACAGGTTATAAGAGGGCACATCCTTTCCTTATTCACAATGCTCATGGAAAAGTGTGTTTCTCATGTCCAAGGATGAGATTAGCTATAGAATTTTTTGTCAGTGCTCTTTGTCAAGTTGAGAAATTTCCTCATTATTTTTATTTGATGAGAGTTTTTATTACAAAATTGTGTTGTCTTTACTAAACAATTTGTCTGTTGTCTAATAATAAAATCATTCCTTTTTAATTTTGGTATAATCTACTGAGCACTGGTTTTTAGATTGAACCAGTGTTGCATAACTAAGTTAAATATTACCCACCCATGATATACCAGAAACTAAATTGTTTTAATTAATTGCTTCATTTCATATGGTTTTGTTTTCTTGAATATTTTTGCATCCATGTTTATGACAGATACAAGTGTGTAGACTTCCTTAACAACACTATATGTCTTGTCTTCAGTTGATACTAGAGAAAGACCTGTGTCATAGAATGGTTTAGGGAAGTTCCCCTTTTTGGAAATTCTGTAATATACTTCTGTAATATATTGTGACAATTTGCATAGTATCTTCCTTAAATGTCTAATAGGATACACAGTGAATTCATTTAACTGTGACATTTTCCTGTTTTCTAAGATTATTAACTATTGATTCAATAGGTATGATTATATTTATGTCACTTTCTCTTTACGAGGGTTTTGGTGGATTGTACCTTTCATCAAGTTTTTTTATCTATTAAATTATAAAATGTGTGCCTGCACATTTTTTTTCATAATATGTCTTTGTTTTCTTATTGATGAAAAAAGAAAAGCCCCTTCTTTCATTTCTAATATTAGTGATTGGTGTCTTCTATGACTTTGTTTAAATGCTCATTTGAACTTTTTAAAAGCACAATTAGATAGGTACTTTCTCCTTCCAGAGAGAGTGAATGAAATGCTATTGCAGAAGAATTGACATGTTTGTCTTTTTTAGTGAAAATGGATAGGCAGAGGTTACATCCTGTTACCAAATTCATGTGTGCGTTATGTAGGAACAACAATAATATTATCTTCCAGGTTTTTAATGTGTTCATTGCAATTATTTCTTCCCATAATTAATTCCTACTCCTCTCCAATGAGCGTTCTCCAGATCTAAAGATTAAACTCATACTCTAAACTAAATTACCCCTCTGGAGTGATAAGGCAGGGCTGTGAATTCACCTTTCACACTTTAATACTGATCCTTTCTCAGTACTTCTTTGTTGTTTGTTCTTATTCAGTCCCTATTATCCTGAGCTCTGAATTCCTAGCGTCAAACCTTATAGCTCTTGCCTTTTATCATCAGATAGTGGAAATGGCATTGTTGCAGATCCTAGAATATGACTGCTTATGTACTGATTAAATTGTTTTAAGTGTTTCTAACTTCTAGGTCTACAGTCCTCATAAAAAAGTACCAGCAGTTTTCAAATATTTTCTTATTTAAATACATAAATACATATTAAAATGATGTGTTCTGTAGAGATCAATGTACTTGATTACACACACTGATTTTATACCAGATTTCTGGGCTAGTTATATAATATTTCAGGTCATTAGTAAAACCTATTAATATAAATTTGGGTAGTACCATGGTACCCAAAATTAATTGGAACTAAAATATATGTAGAGTTCCAGGACAAAATGTTTATGTGAAGACGAATGAATTATCAAATTTGATGTGTTTCAAAGCATAAGATATCAAGGTATGACGTAGTCATAGAGCACAGTACAGGTGTCTGTAGGTCTCATGTTGAAATTGTATTCGTGTAAATTACCACTTTTGGTAGTGACAGCCATGACATTAAAGACTATTAGATATATCCACTTGAATCACTTCTGGAAATGAAGTGTTTTCAATTTATATGATTTTAGGTTTTCTTTTTCCAAAAACCTTTTAAATAAACTTGAAAGAACAGACTAATGGTCTATACGAAAGATATATTTAGCACATGCACTATGGGCTCAGAATTTGCTATTTTATCATAACAAAATTATTTTAACTAATTTTACTTATTCATTTATTTATTTTTCATGAAAAATTACACTCAAGACATTGCACTTGCTAGGCAGACACAGCACCACTGAGCTAAATCCCTGACCTGATGAATTTTAATATATGAAGAACTTCTGTGCATTATTGCATAAATAGAAGCAGCTTACTTAAATTCCTTACATCCAGTGCTATTAATTTCTCTCCTACAGATGTATAACAAACAATGTCTTGAGGGCCATAGACCCGTCATGTGCTAAGACAGTATCAGACATAAAGAGCATGCTTTATTCCAAGCTACTCTTCATTACTGTACTTGAAAGGGAGCTGCCAAGATAAGGCTAACATCAACTGACAGTACATTTTGGTAGAAGAGCAGAGGCGTGCAGAAACAAGAGAAAAGGGAAAAAAGAATCAAATGAACAGGAGAGTTTGGGATGCTTTGGCTTTGAATTAGGGAAGAGACAAATCTCTCATCTGGTTCTCATTAGTCTTTACTTCGTAAGTAGGGGCAACGCTAGTGGGGGAAATGCCAAAAATGCAAGGGCTGAGTATGAACAGATGATTTGGGGAGGAGCAGCTTTGTTCAGTGACTTATTAGACATCTCTACATCATTTATTTCATATGTACAGTATTTCTTCATTTGAATTTTCAACCACAACAAAACTTTGTGATTTCTACCCTGTCACAGGAAAAATCCCACAGCATTTTTTAATTCCCATTTTACATAGCTGATTTCAGTGCTCTCAACAGGCTGTCAAGCTTCTGACAAGTGTAACTTCTTTCCTCTAAGGCTGAAGAGACTCGGTGTTAGAAGAGTGGATTTGTAAGTAGTGAGCTGTGCTACAGTTCTGAGAGGAAGGGGAATAAAGGCCATAGCAGCTGCACACGCAGAGCTTGTCAGTAAGAGAGGACACAGACTTAGGACTTCTGCAGACCAAAGCGTCTTAGTGTCAGACTGTTCTAAGCTAAGTATAGCACAGAGTGCATAGAGATTCTAGTGCCTAAGGGTTATATTTAAAAAATACAATCATAATCACTAATTAGAAGTGTTTTAATATGTGTATAATTTCTACATAGAGTTTTTAGAGAAAAATGTTTAAGACAATACTGTGTTATGAGCTAGTAGACACTAGAAGTAGGACACGTGATCCACCAAATATGGGTTCACATTTATCTATGACATGTGGTTCACTGCCTATGTTGATCAAAAATATACATCAAAGGAAGAAAAACATTTTATGACACAGGGAAATCCAAGCTTTTATAGACAGGGTTCTACTGGATCAAGTTCATACTCTCTGGTTGCAGATTGTCTGTTCGCACACAAGGCAGAGTTTAATAGTTACTACAGAAATGATATGGCTCAAATGCTTAAAGTGTTTGCTAAGTAGAACTTACATTAGTGTCTTGGGCTGTCATAACAAATGGATTAAAAATAATGTCATAAAGCAAAAGAAATTTAACCTCTTAATATTCTGTACAAAACTGGCACCTTGTGTTCACTCTGAAGGACACCGGGAAATTCCATACCTCACCTCTCCCAACCTGTGCTGGTTTCTCGTTTTTCTTGGTGCTCTGGCTGCATCACTGCAGCCTCTTGGCTTGGTCTTCACACTAGCTCGTCTGTGTATCCTCCTCTCCCAGTGCACACCTCTCCATGTTTGAGAGCTTAGAAAAATGCTCTGTTGTAGAGATCCTTGATACTTCAACAAAGACTTTTATCAGTTTATTTGTTTTACCAAGGAAGGCCACTTTACAGGTTCCAAGCAGTCATACCTTTTGGACACTCTAATTCAACTCACTGGAAATCTTTATGGAAAAATTGTGTCCTTGTCTGGAATTTAAACTCTCTCATGGGAAATAGGAATATAGGAGAAAGAGGGAGGTAGATTGTCAGAACCCTTGTGTTTTGCCATCGTGGCTTTTTCTTCCATCCAAAAGCCAGACAAATGTGTTAGTAGCTGGAAATTTTTGCTGACAGTTGAGAGCATGCTATTAGGAAGACAGTGATTAATTACCTTTATTCATGAATGATGCCATTTGAAACATAAGCTATATATTGTAGTAGAAGTGCCTCAAAAAAGACAACACATTATCAGCACATCGTCCTTTTATTTATATGAGGATAGATTTAGATTCTTTACCCTAATAGAATAAATTTAAGAAAAGTAAATCTTTAGGAAGACAAATGAAGTAGCTGTCTCAGAATATGGAAATTAGAGGGAAGTTTCAGATTTTCATGGCATGTCTTATTCTTGTTTTATTGAGCCTGTGGCTTTTTCCTTTAAGTATCCCTTAAGCAGGACTCAGTAAGTGATCATTTGCAGCATTTCAAAACAGCCAGAGCTCTGGTCCTAAGTCAGGAATCCTTCAGGTGGAGAAAAGCAAAAGACAGCCTTGGTCAAGAGAAAGGGATAGACTGTCAGGGAATCGGGTAGAATGGACGCCTGACTCCTCCACAAATCTGTGCTTAAGAGATTACCTGGCTCAAGATGGGTGAGGAGATTTGAAGTCCAAAACCGCAGCTTTTCATAGCAACAATGTAGATAACCAAAGAACTATAGGGTACTGCTATAGAATTTGGGGAGCAGCAGCACCAAAGAGTGCTTATGAACATGGAAAAATCTATTAAAAATATGGAATAGTTCTAGTTTCTCTTTAGAAATCTTAGTAGAAGAGAAAGGAGTTAATCTTCAGAGATTAATTTGTTAGTGATATGATATACATGAAATCTCAGAGTTTTAGGGTATGTCCTATAGAGTGATAAAAAATTAGCTTGACTATGTATTTTAAATATATAAATATGTATATATATGCATATATAGAGTTATACATGTGTATATGCAATTATATATATATATATAGATACCCAAGGTATATTAACCATATAAATATAACTATTTGAATGTATAAATGTATAATAGAACATGCCTTAAGATATATAACTAAAATGATAAATTATAAAATCATTGGGATGAGAGTAAATTCCAACTTACTTGTTATGAAACTGTTGAGGGGTGTCAATGAGGTACTGATGTCCCTGAGGCAATCACACACCAAAGGCATCGGAAATCTGACCAATTGCTATGAAAAGTTATGACTTTTTGTCATTTTTGTTTGGGAATATCATGCAGTAGGACCATTTTATGTAAAAGTACGTAAATGTTTTGACTGTTTTCTTAGTTAAGACCATAGTACAAAGATAAGATGTTGTGATCCTGAAAAATCTAAAATGAAATGTGGTGATCCTGATGTGGTGTTCTAAAATAAAACATATATTAAATTATTTTTAGTAGAACCACAATCATGTTAGCTAAGTAGTATTTTATTCTAAATATAGATGAATTGCTCTTTCTTCCTGAACATTATATTTTTCACAAAGTAGATATATTTTTCATATTTAAGCTTTTATTGAAAGTATCAAAATAAAGAATTATCAGTTCTAAAGTGGTGCAGAATTGATCTTTTTATTTCACATTATAGAAAAACATTGGAGAAATAACTGAATTGCCCTGGTTGTGTTGTTCTCTGGACTGTAGTTAGTAGCAAAGCAAGTGAATAAAAGGAGTAGAACAACTTAGACTTTCTAGGAAGCTTTATAAATTCGCAAGATTCATTTGGGGAGTGCTGGTTTTTGACAAATAGAAAAAGGGTGGTCTGTGGCCCTACCCCAGGCTGTAGGTATGTGACATGGCTTTACACCACGTCATTAGTAACTAATGGGAATGTCACTAGACTTCCAGAATCGGAAAGACCACTCTGTTTCTTTTCAATAATAAGAAAGGAGAGTGATTATGAGATCAAATGAAATATCCCTGATTGAGTTTAGAAATAAAACAAAGAGTACAATTAGGAATTAATGATGAGAGATTATATGATAGATGTGGAATTTCTTTAGTTTTTGAAATCAAGTAGGCAAATCAAGATTATCTAAATTCTGAAGGATTGAAATAGCTCCTACCATCATAGGAGTGGAAAACTCTAGAGAGTAAGAATATACAAAGAAAAATTACTTGCCATGAGAAAAACTATGTGTAGGACATCATTAGTCCAAGAGAGAGTAAATCATTGCCTTTTTCTTGTAGATAAGAAGAAGAATGAAAAATAAAGCAACAGAAGCTCTGTTATGTGAAATAAATCAGTATCCTGTCTGTCAATGTGTGCATATTTAGGTGGCAAGTAATTAATGGCTTAGAAAGGAAAAAGTTGGAAATTCAAAAGTAAATGGATGAGAAGGTGCATAGTGCAAAGTAATTTTGTAACACTTTGAGATCCAGGCACTTCTTTTTGTCTTTGCAAATATCAGAAAGAGGTTTCTGAATCAATAAGAATATTTGTTTATCTTGAACACAAGCCAAATAGCAGCAACAGTTGGCAGATGATTATGCATCACAAACAGGCTGAGGAATTAGGGGCACATGTTTGTTGAGAGAAGGTGCCATTGTCCGTGCAGAGGGGCGTCCTCAGAGGAATCTAGACACGTGAACAAATCAGCCACACGGTAGTCTCACTTCCATTGTTGCAGGTGGCTGAAATCAGATTGAACTGAATGACTTTGTGCTCTAGAGGAAAAAAATACCTTTAAGGAAGCAGTTCATTATCTGAAGAAGGAAGGCAATAATGGAGAATGTATGGACGCAATGTAATAATACATGGGGAAGCTAATATTTATTACTTTAAAATATTGTGAATATGGTGAGCATTCTGTGCACATCCTTTCACTTAACTATCATAGCAGACTTGTAAATTGATAACTACACTTTTCTTAATTTGTATAAAAGTAGGTGAATATAAAGGAAACTAGTAGCATAACTCAGGTACTAAATAGGCCCATATTTGCTTTAAAATTGTTTTCTATGTTGTCTTTTTTGACCTTAGCTATGGGTGAAAAAATTACTGTCATTTTAAAGACATAAAGAGAAATCAGCTGATTAGGATTTTAAATGCACCTATCAAATCATGGATCCCATACACTGAACTTTTCTATTCGGTGGTCATGTATTGTCTAACTATGAGCCTTCCAGAGAAAAACACTCACATCCCTGGGTGCCTATTTAACTTAGAATGTATTCAAGGTTCCTTGAAATGCAAGTTATCACTAAGATTTTATGTTATGATTGTGTCTGGATGTCCTTCCAAAGCCTCATACAGTCATAGGTGGGGCTTGTTCAGAGGTGCCTGAATCTAGTCTGTGTGATTGATTCATGGTGGAATGTTAAGAGTAAAGTGGATGATTGTTAAACCTGTTCGCTAACTGGTTTGGTACTCTCATAATCTCAGGAACCCAGTTAAAATATAAGGGACAGAAGAAAGCTTGTCAGGTCCTTGGCTCACTTACTCACTTGCTTTCTTGCTCTGTTGTCTTCTGCCTACCATGCACTATTTGCCTTTGCAATGCCTATATTCCATGTGTCACTCTACCTTGGAAATCTCTACAAACTGTGAGCTACATAAGCTTTTCTTCCTTTTATTTTGAGTGGTAAGAATTTTCTCTCAGCAGTGAGAAAAGTAACTAAGACAGTATAGAAAACAATGATGGAACCAACATCTTACATCGGGCTGATATTTTTACACATTATTATTTTTGCAGATAGTATATAAAGAAGACTAAAGAAATAATGTATAAGTTGATCTCACAGTTTAATAAAACATAAAGTCAAAGTGTAAACATTGGCCCTTTCCAAGAATATTATGCATGATAAAAATTTTAAATGAACTTTGTAAAGTGTGTACAGACATGTATTTTCCTTAGTAGAAGACTAGAATGTGTGGCACACACTTTTCGGTTTGCATGTCTTTGTAAATATTCAACAATCTCCTCAGGACATATGCTTAACTTTACATGAAGTTTAAAGTGTCAGAGTTACATCCCTGTACTTCCTGAAGCTTTGGTGTTAAAACGTGGTTTTCTTTTAGTAGATTTATGTAAAAAAAAAAAAATATATATATATATATAATCGTATCTTGATACTTTATGTAGCTTCTGATTCTCAAGATTTGTTTGGAATTTGCTTATAGAAATCTAGACTTGATTTCACAGATGTAGGCATCTTTCTATCTGTACACAGTGTGGGACAAACTTGCCAATCTGTTATGAAAAATGATATATTGAAAATATGTTTTGGATATGTAAATATAATTGTTAGGATGAATTTATTAAAATATGATGGTTTATTAAAATTGGTAACCTTACATGAAATAATGAAATACTATATGTGATTAGTTGACACTCATCAGTTGACATTTAGTAGCATTCATGAGATGCCTGCTCTGCACAGTCTATGAGTCTGCAGGAGATGGGGACAAATAAATACAGGGCAGGTGAGAGTGAAAATATAAAATTATATTACTAATTTGATCAATTAAAATTTACTTGACGTTAAAAATAAAAATCATATATGACACAAAAAAGTCTACAGGAAAGATATGATCAGAAGTGAGTTTGAATATTTCTAAAATTTTTGTTTTCTGTTTCAAATGCTTAGAGAAAAAGTTTATATTTATGTGTATCAAAATATCTTTAAGATACTTTCAAGAGGTACTTCAGAGGCAATAGATTTTAGCTTAGTTATTTGATTTTTTAATTATTATTCATCTTTTAATTTGTGGATAATAATTACCTGTACAGCTTCTAACCAACTTAATAAGTGTTTGATAGTTCTATATCTCTGAGGAATCCAATATTAACAAAAGAATCAAGTGTTGATATAGAATTATAAAACCATCAACAGTCTTTCTTAACAAAGTTATTGTCTTAAAGCGATTCTCAAGAATCGAAGATTTCCTAGGCTTTACCAAGATTCTAAAGATTCCTATACATGTATAGAATACATGATATTCTATGAAAAAAATTATTTAAATCAAAATCAAAACTTTCCCTGCTACCAGATAAATTGTCTAGAGAATCCTCACATAAAGCAAAGATTACATTTTGCTCAATCATTTATTTTTCCTATTTTTAACAAGAGACCAAGATATTAATAGTAAGGTCCTGTTATCTTCCCTTCCCCCTTCATAGGATATTTATGAACTACCACTGAGTCATATTTATCAGTATATTAGCTCCTCTTCCTCCATCTTCACTCACCAAAAATGAGTTACTATTCTCGGTGGCAGAATTGTGAAAATATTCTATTTTAATAGAGATTCTTTCCATTTCATTCATAAGATTAAGTTTCATTGAAACCCAATATAAAAATCCAAACATTAAAAATATCATCTAAGACCTGTAATTACAAAAGATATTTCTCACATTAAAAATATTTGAAAGAAAGTCTACAATATACTGATACACATGAGGCGTACTCATATCACTATTTTGGTGGACATTTCCTGCGATTAGAGTGCAAATGATGTACGAAAAGTCTGATAACACAGGTAAGGACATACAGCAATAATCTTGTTCAAAATGAACAATTAATTGCAATATCAAAGGATAAACAGTTTCCAGATGTGTTGTTTATATATGCAAACAACTTGATTACTAGCCACATGCACCTTAAATATTTAAGGCCTCTGTCTACATCTGGAAAAGTGTTATCTGGAGCCTTTCCCACTTATAAGTCTGTTTTCTAATGTATCTCTCCACATTCCATAAAAGATATCTGTACTTGAAATAAGTCAACTAAAAGGCTACTCGGGAACAGCAATATACTTCACAATCTGTTATTCCCAGGTGAGCACACTTCCTAAATGGTCAGCCATGAAGAAACCCAGTTAAGTAACTAAATATTTCCTCTAAGTGACACTGAACAGATAGTTTTAGGTAATATACATGCCAACAATCATTCTGGCATAATATGACAGTCTTGATAAAAATTACAAATATAAAATTATTTCAGAGTCCATTAAGTTTCAATATTTTGAATTCTTTTCACAGTGTGGTTATCAATTTGCTGGTAAGTGTTACAAAACATTCCCTTTTTCTCACTGATAAATACTGAGTACCTACCAGTGCATTTGATGCAGAGTCAGTGCCAATAAATATTAAGTAAATAGATAAATAGAAAATTGGTCACATTAGACACAAACAATTGAAAAGAAAGAAAAGGGAAAGAATAATTTGTAGTGCCGATGGATGTAATATTGGGAGTTATACTTGACAATGTTTATCTCACCTATTTTCAACAATTATTTAAGAATGAAGAACAAGAGGAAAATGGATTGCCTAATTAATTGCAAACAATCAGAATTCAACAGTACATTTTTAAATAAAGCAACAAGAGAATTTCATTTTCATTCCTAATTTATTCACTTTTAATTACTGCACTTAGAAAAGGAACTTTATCATGCATTATCAATTTCTTTCAATGACTCTGAACTATTATTTACATCCACTCTCATCCTCTTTATAATTTCTGCTTCACTTAAGTTCTAGAATCAGTCATACATACTTTGTCAGAAAAAAAGGGAAAATGCCTCATGGATTTGCAAATGTTGTTATCTTTTAAGGAAATGATGACTTATCAAAAGGCATTTAAGGGCTTGATAATAAAATTGCAACTGTAATTATTGATGATGTAACTTGACTTCTCTAAGAAAAAAAAATGAAAGAAAATGACAAAAGCTTCTTTCTTGTTAGCAATCTCAACTAAACATACATCTTCAAGTGCTGTTTTCCATTTTGCAGTTGCAAAATGAACTAAAGGTGCTTTGATTCTTGTGCCCAGAGGGTTCCATTCTGATGTAACTTGTATTGTTTCTCCTATTGAGAATAGTATCTCTGATGCAGGCACTCTCACATGATTAAATTAAGAAGTATGAAGCAAACGTATTCCAAGTTTACCCCAAAATACCGATTTCTAGCAACATCTTCAAGTTATTTGAAATTATTCTTTGCACTATGTCCGATTCTGAAAAGTCTGCCACACTACTGGAGATTCTAACAATGAGATAACATGCAAACAAGTTTCCTCAGACTTGTAGAATATGTGAAACCAGTAGTGCTAGAAAAATCAATGTTTTATTGACTGTAGATTGAGCGGTGATTTTCTCTGTTCCTATATCACATTCCCCTTCCACTGAATTTGGGTCTCACTCAATATCTCACCTGTGGCTTTGGCTTTATAAAAATGGCATTGGATTTTTAGCAAATCCTGTGAAGGCTAACTAGTCAAGATATATGTATCTTTTCATAAATGATTTCATGTTTCTTATTGTAAAAGTAGCACTCAGTTCAACGTTGTGATTTCAATTTACTTTATTTCAATAAGGATCCTCCAGTACCTCTGAGAGGGAGGATGACGTGAGTCCATTTCTTCCATGACCTTATGTTAAGAGTCACCTTACTCATCTTGAAAATCTCTTAGATTTTAATTCATTAGGGAAAGCCATGCATTGGTAATCTAATATTTGTATTGTGCTATTTTTCATTGAGATCAACCTCCCTATATGTAAAGCTTCTCGAAGATGATGCTCATTCATTGTGTTATTGGGAGTGGCTCACAGAGAGGCCCATAGTAAAGCTATGACATAGGAGGTGAACAAAGGTCTTCTGTGGAGTGTAACAAAATTCTTTCTTCAGGTGTTTTCATGCCTGGACAGTGTGATAAGTTTATACTCTCGAGCACAAATTGAAACGTAATTCCAACAGCCTTGTTGTAACGTTGGTTTATCACAAATCCTCAGTGTTCAGTTTTTCAGTATTTGCCAAGTGTGCTGCCTAGACACATTGTAATGATTCAAATGCTCCAGCTCTTGATAGTATTTTATAATCAATACAATAACAAAATGATATTGTCTTCTGTTGGCAGTTTCACTCTAGCCATGAAAAGATTCTTTAGGGATATTAGGTCTTCTGATTCTGGGAGAAATGGCCTCGATAAGCAAGTGACCACTGGATATGACAGAAAGACAAAGCACAGAGCAGCATTGTTACCAACAAGCTAGATCTTGACTTCCAAGTTCACTTCCATGGCCCTTGGTTACTTGTGTCCTTAGTGAAAGAATTGATTCAGGATCTATAGGTTGTGTACAAGTAGGGTAGAGCTATTGTAAAACAGATACAGAGACTGTTACACACTCAAACAAGAAGGCTGGCAATGCCACCAGGTATCAGCCCTGAATGGAGTGTGAATATCACTTCATATACACAAAAGTTATTCCTGGTTTTCGGGAAACTAGGATCATTGTGATGTTTATTGCCATTTTTGCTTAGACATTATTTTGGAACTATAATAGGTTTTTCTGCACTTTCTATATGGTCAGTATTTCCTCTAGGGCATTAACCACATAAGGAATTTTTTAAAAATTTATGAAAGATAAATTCTTAATTTGAAACAGATCTCAGTCCATGCCATGAAGGTCTTTAAAGAACATTTCCCTTCCTAATCTCATTGGGCAGTAGCCAGGCAGGAAAGGAGTGTGCCTTGCTCTGAGGTTAGATAGCCCAAGACCAAAAGGAAAAAGCTCATCTAGAACGTTATGTGCTCTCTAGGACGACTTTGGGTCTGAGCCCTAACAATGACTAGCAATGTATTACACAGTGAAGTCCTCTTAACCAGCACGACACATTGTTTTGATGCCCTGTTTGTCCCTCAGGCCCACTAATGTATGACTATCTGCCTAATACCATATCTGTGATGTCTACAAAAATAAAAATCTAATATAATAAAATGCCCATTGAATGGATAAACTTTTCCTATTATTTCATTCAGGAGAAAACATGGCTATTAGAACCCAAAATAGTTTCCAAATGAATTATGTAGCCTCCTCTTAAAAATTTTCCAACAGAAATAAATCTGATTATTACATAACCTTGCCTGAAAATATTCAATGTCACTTAAATGGAACTTGCTAATCTCCAAGGCTATTGATGTAAGCTCCTTATTCCAATGTTGTAAGTGGATTTATACCTGCCTATCTTTGCCACATAATCCTTCTTCAGCATTGCCATTTTCATGTCATAAACTAATGGAGATTAGGATTCCAAGAAATGATACTACAGTTATTTAAGAAAAATATATTTATTTATTATAAATATTATATTTATTTAAGAATATTTTATTTAATGGATAGACTGAGTTGATAACATATTTCAAATGTAGATACAGAAATGCTACTGCTTCTAAGTGTATGTTGTAATGAGAAAAATGGCAAAACCATGAAGATTAACCAGAGTACCACAGTGAAACTAATTAAGTAAAAAACCTCATTATAAATAAGGTGAAAATAAAATTTATTATATGAAAGAAAATAGTTTTGAAATGGAAAACTAACAGAAAAAACTCAATTTCTTGATGTTTGTTAATGAAAGTTTTGAACTGCATGATCATAAATGTACCTTGTAACTAACATTTCACAACACTATGTAAGTAATTCAAGAAGCATAACTTTCACGTCACTGATATTAAAAATATATTAATAACCTACAGTCACATTTTAATTTTCTTCTACATTATAAAATGGTGGTAGTTCAAGAAGCATAGAGGAAGTTGGAACAAAAATTAACTGCAAAATTGATCAAATTGCTACAAGCCCGAGAACTGTCAGTCACTATTTTTCCAGAGTTATACTTATGAATAGAAGATCCATGATACAATTACAGTTTGCAGTATGAAGTATTTGACCCGTGAAGTAGAAGAGGTCTAACTGCTTCCTTCCTTCAATTAGAGACAAGCAGAAACATCAAACTTTTTGTTTGACAATTGGCTTTTGACATCGGTGTTGTAAACAATTGCATATAATGATTATTCTACTTATAATAATAGATGCTACTCTGAGAAATAGCTTCCCATAGGAAGAGGAATACAGGATCTTTTGTAAGACATGAACATATGCAGAAAGATTTAATTTTAATAGCCATTGTTAGCCTTTTCTCTCGCTCGCTACCTCTCTACTTCTCTTTACGCCATATTACGCAGCGAAGGCCAACTACATGCCAGGATGTGAGCTCTTCGCATGACCTAGTTAGAGTCGGCTCGCTCTTCGTCAGTTCCAAATCAAAGACCCATGAGGCTGAGCAGGGACTCCGGAGGTCGTTTATCTCAGACCCCTGCCTTGAGTAGTAACTGTTCTAACCCTTCGTCTACTGAGGTTGGAAGAGTCTTTTCCAAAGGACCCCAGGGTGCTATAGAAGCTGGGCTGGAGACTCAGTTCTCTGCATTCTCCTTCGCTGTCAGGGCCCAATCAAAGTTCCTGAGAGGTGGAAAGGGCACTGCACCTTTAGATGTTTTGCCTTTCAAACGAACTCCCGAAATGAGTTCCTCACAATGAGCGGCCATTTAAAACTTCCTGGGCTATTTGAAAACGACAAAGATTTAACTGTTCCTTTAAAGAACCATGTTTCACTTGACATAGGGAGTCCTTTAGTTCTGTCCCTTAGAAAGATAGTCTGCTTATCTACGTGTCACTTTCTTTCCATAGTGGTCATTTAGTGGATGCCCGGGAACATTTGGTCACTAATTTCTCCAGGTGGTGAGGATTTTATGGCAAATGAGTGAGTAGTTTGTCATAAATAAAATTCACAAGTGCACTCAAATATATTTTATTAAATATTTCAGGGAATTAGAAAAAGACATACATCTCTCTTGTATGAAATGTGTCCAGTGTGAACAAGACACATTTTCATGTGTTTAATATACTATTTTGCAGTTGAAATTTTGAATTCAGATAATTCTAGTGTTGTTATGAAGATTATGGATAGACTTTGAGTCAAGAAGGGATTTAACTACCATGGTTTCAAATCCATTTGCTAAATCCATTTGCCCTAAATATGTACTTATTGTTTGAAACTGCGGACAACTTATTCGGACTTAGGACTTACTTACTTTGATTTAAGGATGTCTGCCTTGCCAACTACTAGGATTATTGGTGGACAGCTGCCCCACCCTGCAAGATCTTCTACTACAAGGGCTATTGCACTAGGACTATTCATGGACATCTGCCTTGCCATGTGAGATCTTCAACTACATGGATTATTGCAGATATCTGACCTGTCTTATGCATGCCAGGATTTTGAGTGTGAAGGCTTGGTGTTGAATAAAGGTGCAGTGAGCTCAGATTATGGGGCTGCCTTCTGTTGCTGCTGCTCATAGTAGGAAAAGTTAAGCTTGGGCTCAGCCTTTCACTCAAGATTCCAATTTTGTTGTTTGTTGGTTGTTAATCCTTTTGCTGTAGGACTCACAGGGGACTGGAATTTGCCACTAGGGTTCTGGCTACATCCTCTTCCCATATCTCCCACACCTTTTAACCAGAACTGGTAACATCCACTATTCCAAATATTTAATTACTTTGGAAGAAACTTAATATTGACACAAATATATCATCTTTCACTTTTCTAAGCATCTTCCACAAAATATCTTATACTGAAAAGATAGCTCTCATCTCAGCCTAATTCTACTTCCAAACCTGCATATGTGTTCAAGGCAGTCACTAGTAGATAGCACGGATTTCAAGAGTAGGAGGAAAGAATGACTTCTTCATTAGGCCAGTAGAATTACTGAAAAAACAATTTGAAGTATCTGCTTAGAGTAACTTCTACATTATTACCATCAATAATAAAATATACTCCTTTCAACTCAAAGATAATACTTATATAATGATGCCTATTAATTAGATAGATCTTATCTGAGAGATACTTCTAACCATGTGTCTGGGTTGCAAATGTCTATAATACTGCTTACTTTCTTATCGACAAGTTATAGAACAAAGCAAAATATCATTCCAATGAAAAAATTAGAAATCTGTATAATATAGGAAAATGAATAATACAACATTAATTCTGTGGCGATCTCCTGACATGTAGGCTGGAGTCTTTCCCTAAAAAAAACCAAAAATAACTTTAGAATAATTCATTAAAATAATTTAAAGTATGAATTATTTAATTTGTCATTCAAATTTGGTGCTTTTTATAAAGGATATTTGTCTTCTCTTTCTAAAAGTCTTTAAAATTTATGACAATTAAGTTGTGTCTTATACTGGTACAAATCCCCACTATGGAGTGCAATCATGATGCATATATGTAATGTACCAATAAAGATTTTTTAAAAGTCTTTAAAATTTATATACATTACAATGATAGCTTTTCAATCAGTGGATAAAAGGTAACATAAATAATGTTTGACTATTAAAAATAATATTGTATTTTTAAAATTTATTATAGGGTCAAAAAATTTTGTTCTGAAAAGGGACAGATAATAAATATTTTCAGTCTGTCCCTCTTCAAATTTGCCTCTTTTGTGTGACAACAGCTGCACATCATACAGAAACTTGGTGTGTGTGCTCGGTTCAGCAGCACATACACTAAAAACTAGTTGGTGTGACTGGATTTAGCTTTGTCTGAATGGTATTTGGTCTATGGGCTGTAGTTTGCCAACCTTTGATTTAGAGTATAAAATTTTAAGAAATATCAATGGTTCAAATGTAAGATAATAAAGCTGTAAAACTACTAGAAGAAAATATGACAGAAAAGTTTCCAGTGTTAGTGTTAAAATATATTTTAGTTAAAACTTCAAATTCCAAAGTCAAAAAAGAAATGTATGAAAATTTGACCAACAAAATTTTTCAGAACAGTGGGAGAATACAAAAAAAGGCAATTACAGTAACAAAAACATTTTAATGCTTTGTGCCATAGACAATAGGCTGATATTTTACTGTCTTAAAAAATCCTCTTCCAAAAGCAAAAGAGGCCAAAAGAAAAGAAGACAACTTCCAAAAAAACCTGTAAATTAATTTTAAACGTATGACTTCTATGTTCAGCCTCATTCATATAGGTAAATATGAAATTGAAAAGACCACAGGTAATCATTTATATTACCTTTATGATAGTACATTACATTTGTGAATACATTTTAAAAGAGTACCTTTTAAATATTAAAGGTTGCTGGTGTGTAAGTCAAAATTTTTTTATGATGGTCAATCAACTTTTCATTTAACATTTTGTGAAAAATTTTAAAATAACGAAATTGATTATACATACTGTATTAACAGTTTCAAAGGTAATATTAGTAGGAACTGCAAATTTTTCTGATCACATCTGATAAAACATGCTGAGGGTATGGCTCAGTGATAAAGGGCTTGCTAAGCACATAGGCTTGGTTTAGTCCAGACACATACACACATGTGCATGCACACACATGCACGCACACACACACGTACATACATATGCACACACACTTGCACATGCACACAGGCATGCACACACATCAAGTAAACTAATAATATTTTCCTGTGTGAAATGGAAGCTAGCTTTTCCACATTTTCTTCCACACGTATTAGAGGATAGATAGATAAGTTCATATAGATAAAGACTTTTAAGTTACTGTTAGACCTATTACCTAAAAGTTCTTCAGTATACATTATAAATAAAAACCCTGAAGGTTCCTTGATTCCATCTAAAGATAATGACATTATCCCTAGTCCATGTAGTGCTGCTTAACTCATAAGCAATTTCTAATTTTCAAGGTTTGAAAAGGATGAATGTCCCACCAATCTCTTTCTATACTTTAATTCCTTTCCCTTTTTCAAAAAAATTGGATGACATTTGATAATCTTCATCATAACTCACGATTTACAAAAATACTGCTTGTACAGCAGTAATCAGTCACTCAGCCTTATTTTCTTTACTTCCAGAGAATTTTTATACCTAAACATGTATTTCTACCCTTATATTTAATGATGAGCCTTGAAGTGAGGGAAAGTACCTGCAGAATTTTTTAGAGAGGGAAACTTGGAAAATATAGTGAAAACCAGAAGGCCTTGATATATTAAAATTGTGATATCTTTTCAGACAACCAAGGCTGTATTAAAATTTTTAAGCATTTTAAAACTAAATTAAATAGATAGCTCAGAAATGTAGCACAAATGTTGTTTGATAGAAGCTTTCAGGTTTGGGAAGCAAGTGGTTTTCAGCAAATCATAAAATACAAGCTCTCATTTGAGACATGTTATGTGAATGCAACAGGTTTAATGAATATCACAATGCAGTCATTTTTCACTTCACTTATCAGAACAGACACCAGTCACCAATATTTCTAGTGCTTGTAAACTAGGCAGTGTGAATGCAAGATAGTGGGATGTTTTCTACCTGTATAAAACTTTTATATTTACATGGCAATGAGTTTCCTGTCCTAAAGACACTGAATGACTAGTAGGGTAGAGGTGAAAATAATTTCAGCATTGGATGACAGGTTGATATTAATAGTCTCTTAATTTCTATGATTCTTTGATCCAAATGTGATATTCAGTATGAAGCCAACAGAGTCATTACATTAGAGAAGCAATAAGTCACGTTTTTAAGGGGGAGACACTCATGTTTAAATTATATTTTGTCACATAGGCTGAATTGACTGTGCCCAGTTTAAAAACTCTCAGTGACTCAACTTCTCATGTGCATTATGAATGACAATATTACATCATATGACATACATGAAGTATTAATTCAATACAGGTAAACTACTTCAAGTAGGTCATAGCACAGTTGTCACTGAACAAACGTACTAATTATCAATGTTCTTCCACATAGTGAGAGAATTAGCTAAAGCTATTAGACATATTGCTATCTTTCTATAAGAATCTAAATTACTTTTTAAATCTTTCACTCTTTCTGGAAGTTTCTAAATCAGGTCAGCTAAAAGTCAAATTTATTGGGATATTTGGTTATAATTTTCATTTAGAAATAGAAAAAAAGAACTCTATAGGACCCAGATAATGCTGGGTAGAAAGAGCTACCTCAGGAGCACTGGTGTTTGTATTCTGTAAGATATTTTTCATTCGTCTTTGAGAAAGGCTTTTGTTCTTATTTTCCTCATGAACCCAAACTGAGGACCTTGCTCTGTGTGATGACAGTACTCAGCTGGTCATGCCACCAGTTCAGACTAAAGAGGACTCTGATGGCTCAGGAAAAGACAGAATGACATATTGCAGACTGAAACTCTTTGGTTAGGAAGACCAGAAACCAAATTAGAGTTTGGCTCTTTCCTTCACACATTTCTCTATAACAAGTAGTTCATTCCTTTCTTGAAAAACTTCCACAAATCTTGCCCTTCTCATTTGCTCAGATGGGAAATAAAACTTCTACTTCAATGCCTTTTTTTGTAGGTCAAACGGCACTATAAAGAATCTGGCAAGTTTGGGAAATAATTTAATAATGAACAGAAAAAGAGCTCTGTGTAAAGAGTATTCACAGGAATCTCTAGAGGTCACTCAAGGGACCACAGTTTCCTGACACATATTTTTTCTTTAAAAGATTTTTTATTTCCCAATAAGAATATTGGTATTCATTATTCCATGAACTTTGCTACTGTTATGTCTTTGTACAATTTCAAGATCATTTTTTTGAGTGCATGAATTTTATACTTAACTTTCGACAACTATGCGAGTTGAGATAGAAAAAAAGAAAGAAAATGACATGTCTCAAAATCTCATTTCAAATAACAAGATGCTCTTCCATCGTGGGCAATGCTTCAGTGAGGAGATGCAATAGCATTATAGGAATTAACAAGAGAATCCCTCCAAGCATGATAAATGGCAGACCAACAAACTACTTCAGTGACCCTGTGCAGTGCATATATGAGAAAACACACATGGAAGCCTAAAATTTGAAGAAAATAAACTTTACTTGGCAGTCATACTTTGTCACTTGCATAGATAACTTATGAATAAGTTGCATTTCAGGAGAAGGTTTAGAAAATTTATCAGTTAGATTCATTTGCAAGTCCAGTACACATCTTTGACACAAATATATAGGGTAAAGCATCAACACACACACACACACACACACACACACACACACAAAAAAAAACAAAAAAAAAAACAGTCTTAACTCAGTTCATGAACTCATGGTTCACAAACAAATGTGTTGGAAAATTTGGTTTTTGCTTGCAAAATGTGAATCAAATGACAAACACAACCTCAGCTGTCTTTCCCACACAAATACAAATGTGTCTGACTTTCCCAAAATCATAGTAGTTCATGGACTGAGGAACCACTGCACACTAAGTCCTCAACTGTACTCTATTACTGTACACTGTCACACTGTGAGGTAAGCATAGCACAGTCCAACTGTGACAACATCCAGTAGGCATGCTACGTTACTTCTGTGACTGTTCACATTGAGGGTGGTCAATTCATGCCCATGAAAGTTTACAACTTGAGTGTATGGAAGTCAAGGACTTAATGTAAAGGAAGAAAAATGTTGCTATGAAAATAGTTAACACTATAACATAATAGTGTAAGTGCTAGTGCAAAAAATTAGAAATATTTAAAATAAAGACTTTATGGTTTAATATCATAATCTACCACCACCTCATAATTATGTTTTCTATATTATATTAATGATTGATCCCACTTATTATGTATTCTTGCCACAGCATGGAAGAAAAAGAAAGACAGTAAGGTGTGAAGGAAGAGAGAAAGAAAGAAAGAAAGAAGAAAAGAAAGAAAAGCAAAGACAAAGTGAGTTGTGAGATTGTGAGAGCTGGGATAGCTTAATGAGAAGTTCTTAAGTTTATCCTCAGGGTAAACAAACAAACCACAAACAGTCAATGAGACTGCAGAAGAGATACAGCATATACACAGT